>CAXKVI010000001.1:148819676-148924458 GCA_964058755.1 Campiglossa producta
CATGAAGAGATGTAATTCCAGTATCATCGAAACATATGTCGGCTTGTCTGGTTCCTGCAGCGCGTGGGTAAATTTTTCTCAAAAAACACATTTTTATACAATCCCGAAAATTGCTTCACAAATACCGTCGGTATTTACAGCAATAGACTACAAGTCAAAAGCAACAAAGAGTTTAAATGTTTAAATGAAAAAATATTCGTGCATTAAGCATAGAAAATTCTTTCATAGGTTTCACACCAAGTCCTAAAAATTCGCAAATCTTGCATATAAGTTAGCATTGAAATTAAAGAAATGTTCTATATGGAAGTATAAATATATGCATAAATGGACACTGAGAAGGGTTTACCTTCAAGCTGGGTAGTGCCCTAAGGTGTTAGACCTTCTAGCATACAAGTCACTACAGTGTTGTGAGTTCGACTCTCACAATGCCGGGAAGAAAAGTCCATGAAGAGGTGTAATTCCAGTATCATCGAAACATATGTCGGCTTGTCTGGTTCCTGCAGCGCGTGGGTAAAGTTTTTCTCAAAAAACATATTATTGTAAATATTTACGCATATATATACGAAGGTTTGTATATAAGCATATATTAGAGGGAAACGGCGGATCCAGTATTTTTTATCTGGGGGCTCTGGGGAGCACAAAGGTCGAAAAGGCAAAAAATATCAACACCTGATAAAGATAAAATAGGTACTGTTATGTTTGTTAAGACCAAATAAAACTGTTGAATTTGATATCTATAACTTTATTAAATTTTTTTTTTTTAAATCTAATTAATATACATAAAATTACGGGGGTAATGTTATACGTATCTCTTTCGTTAGGCGGTCAAATCCAGAAGAAGACCAAAAAGATGTCCGCGTTAAGAACTGTCAATGTCAGTTCTTGCTGTCAGTGTTGTTAAGTTTTAATCGTTTTAGTACATTTAAATTTGTTTAGATACATATCACATCCCCCCCCTTAAGTTGCAATGTTATTTTAAAACAATTTTTATACAAGTTACAATTTTATTTGGATCTAAAGTCTGGGGCTGTGAAACGGTTAACCTGTTGCCGCGGACGACTGCTTTTACGAATACCAGGCGTTTGTGTTTCAGCATGTTCGTCTAATAGGTTTCGGTTAGGCTGCGGTGATGCGTTCTGTGAATTGCTTGGTTGACTTACCGGCTGCTCTGAACTTGGTGAATTACCTTGGATGTTTTCTAAGTTCTTTTCAGAGCTAGGTGTAAGTGGGTTGTAGGATACCCATACTTCAGGCGCCTCTGTCAACGGCAGCGAACATTGTACCCCGATGAATGTTTATCACAATCTGTGGTCGATCTTGGTTTGAGTTGGTTAATATGACGCTTAAGCTTACCGCTTTTGGTTTGCACCATAAACATCATTTTACCAATCGGATGGATTATGTTTCCTTTGATCCATATTTCCCCCTTGGCATAATTTCGGGCATATATTGCTTGATTTCGCCGAAATTTGTGTGCGTTGTTGTCTGTACGTTTGTTCTGTGGTGGTGTCTCAAAAAGTTGAGTTAACATTGTTCTAACCGGTCTGCCATGCAGAAGTTCTGCTGGTGTTTTCCCTTTTGCATTTGGGGTGAAACGATAAGTTGTCAAATACTTTACAACGGCGGTCTTGATTGTTAGGCCGGCATTGATATTTTTCCGAACAGATGCCTTAAACGTTTGTACAAAGCGTTCAGCGAGGCCATTTGATGCCGGATGGAATGGCGCTGTCGTTATGTGGCTGACACTATTTTGCTTGCAAAATTGTTCAAATAGCTCGGACGTCAATTGAGGTCCGTTGTCGCTCACGAGTGTAGACGGAAAGCCTTCAATAGCAAAAATAGACGTTAGTGCATGTATAGTATTATCTGTAGTAGTTGACGGTAATTGTGTTACATATGGAAATTGCGAATAAGCATCTATACAAATAAGCCACATCGAATTAAATATTGGGCCGGCAAAATCAATGTAGACCCTTTCCCAAGGACTTTTTGCTTCTGGCCAACTGAGATATTCGCGTGCAGGTGCTGGATTACCCCTTTTGCAAATGTCGCATTCGCGCACTACTTTTGCAATGTCATCGTCGATCTTTGGCCACCAGACGTGATGTCGGGCCAGCTGTTTCATTCTGACGATTCCCCAGTGCCCATCGTGTAACAATTGTAAAATTCTTTGTTTTAAAGTTTGTGGAATTATAATCCGATTTGCATCCGTGTTTAAACATAATAGGTTTTTATAAATAGTTAACGAAAACCTACGAAGAAAATATGGCTGGATCTCTGTATCGCCCGGAGATAGCTTTTCAGGCCAACCCTTTTCGACAAAATTGCGAACTTTCATAAGCGTTCTATTTTGAGCTGTATGCTTGCGAATCACGTTCGCATCGATTGGTGTTTGAATTTCAGTTATGTTATGGCACGCCTCGTTAATGTCAAAATTTTCATCGGTGTTCACGGGCAACCGTGAAAGTGCGTCGGCATTGCCATGTGCATGTGTGTTGCGGTATTTGATTTCGAAGTTATATGCCATTAATATTAGAGCCCAACGTTGTAAACGATGCGAAGTCATTTGTGGTAGATTTTTACTCGGGTTGAAAATGTGTACGAGTGGCTTATGGTCAGTAATGAGCAGGAATTTTCGACCATACAAGTATTGGTGAAACTTTTGCACTCCATATACAATAGAGAGAGCCTCCTTCTCGATTTGGCTGTATTTAATTTGATGCGTGTCCAAAGTTTTCGAAGCGAAAGCGATTGGACATTCGCTTCCATCGGTATTGATGTGCGATAACACAACACCAATTCCAAAAGATGATGCATCAGCGGCAAGACTTAATGGCAACTCCTCATCGAAATGTGCTAACTGGGTAGCATTGATAATGTGTGACTTTAAAGCAGTAAAAGACTCTTGCTGCTCAGTGCCCCAGGAAAATTTTACATTTTTACGACGTAGCCTATTGAGCGGCGCTGCTAGCTGAGAAAAGTTTGGTATGAAATTACAATAGTAATTTATCTTACCTACAAAAGCTTCTAATTGTGCTAAGTTACCAGGGGGTTTCAGTAATTTAATAGCTTGAATCCCCGAATCGTCTGGGAGTATTCCCTTAGCGCTGATCTTTCTGCCCAAGTACTCGATTTCCTCCTTTAAGAAGAAACATTTTTGCTTTTTGCATTTGATGCCGTTTTCCTGTAGTACCTTCATGACTTGCTCTACTCGATCTATGTGTTCTTTAATTGACGCCGCAGTGATGATTATATCGTCTAAATAATTTCCACATCCTTCTATACCACTTAGGAGTTGTTCAAGGTAGCGTTGAAAAATAGCGGGCGCACTAGCAATGCCATATGGTAATCTTTGATACTGAAAAAGGCCTAAAGGCGTATTCACCACCATCATTTGCTTCGACTCTTCATCGATTTCCATTTGCAAATAAGCATCTTTCAGATCTATTTTCGAAAAATGAGTGCCCCGACGTATGGTATGTAACAACTCTTCGCGTTTTGGTAATGGATATTGCTCAATTTCTAATTGCGAATTGACTGCAATCTTAAAATCGCCGCAGATTCTCACTGAGCCATCTGGCTTGGGTGCTAATACAATTGGGGATGCCCAGTTGCTGAATTTCACCGGTTTCCAAATACCTGCTTTGATCAGCCTATCAGCTTCTTCACGGAACTTTGTTATTTGCGCAAATGGTACTGGCTTGCTTTTAAAAAATTTTGGCGTAGCAGTTGGTTTCATCTGAATAGTAGCTTTGAAGTTTCTTATTGGCCCTGTGCTTGTACTGTCGAATATATCGTGGTATTTTTTGCATAATTCATTAATTTTTTGTGAATGCGTTTCCATTTCACAAAAGTTTGCTATTTCGGTAATCTGATACCCAAATTCTCTAAAAAGATCTAAACCAAAGAGGTTGTAAGAATTTTCCACATTTGCGACAATAACCACAATATTTTTTTGCTTGCTACCACACCTTGCTTCGGTGTGCAATTCACCTAAAATAGGAATTTGCTTTTGCCCAAAAGCATATAAAGTCTTTGTACACTGTATCAGTTTTGGCCGGTTCAGCAGATCGTACGTTTTTCTATTAATTATTGACACAGAAGCACCCGAATCGATTTGGAACTTAATTGTTTTGTTTTTAATTTCTAGTTCAATCATTTTCTTGTTTTCTTCCGATTTTATTATGCCGGTAACTACATTGCATCTAATGTGTCAACGCGATGTTCATTTTCTTTTTTACCTTTATCGGAATTTTGCTTTTTGTTCGCTTGTTTTGTTTGTTTAGACATACAAACTGCTGCTATATGTCCCTTTTTCTTGCACTTGTTGCAAATGACATTTCGAGACTTACATTGTTCTCTTGAGTGAGAATGTCCACACCCAGAGCATGACTGAAACTTCACTTGCTTTGTTGAGTGATTTTTATGCTGTTCTTGCTTATTACTTTGCTTGTTAGCTTCATTCTTATTGTTTTTGTGTGTATGCATGGCATTTACTTGCGTTAGCGATGAACTCGTGCTTTCTTTGAGTGCTGCTACAGTTTTAGTTGTTTCTTCAAATGTTTCAGCGATGAGAAGCACATCTTCTAATGATGGCTGTAGCTTTTGAAGGGCGGCGGTGCGTACTTGATCGTGTGGAGTGCGAACGATGAGTTGATCCCGTATCATTTCATCAACGAAATTTGCTGTGCAATTTGTTGCTGTACAATTGAATTTGCACTCCCTTGCTATACCACGTACGTCGGCAACCCAGTCGCGGTGCTTTTGAGTGGGTTTCATTTCCCGCTTGAAAAATTCGTAACGAGCCGCGACTACATGTCTTTTTGAGTGAAAGTGCTCTGTTAATTTCGTTGTCAATTCTTTGAAGGTTTGCGATTGTAGATTTGTTACGCCAAACAAATTCTTCAATAGCTCAAATAATTCCGTACCAATCCACGATAGAAAAAAGGATTTTTGTTTATCTGGATTGCTTACAGAATATGCCACGAAATGCTGTGAAAGCTGCTCCAAGTACGATTCCCAATTTTGTTGTTCTTTATTGAACGAGTGAAAAGGTGAGACCACTGTAGTTTCTTCCGTGCGGGCTGACGTTCAGAAGCGATTGCTGCATGGATTGCATACATTCTTTTTGCTGATTGAGCAATGATACTGCGAATGTTTGCTGCTGCTGGAGTAATTCCTGAATTATTTTTGAGTCCATTTTCTCTTATGAAACACGTATGCATGAAAATTACTTCTCTTATTTGGAAGACGTTTGCCCTCGTCGCCAGTAATGTTATGATTGTTAAGACCAAATAAAACTGTTGAATTTGATATCTATAACTTTATTAAATCTAATTAATATACAGAAAATTACGGGGGCAATGTTATACGTATCTCTTTCGTTAGGCGGTCAAATCCAGAAGAAGACCAAAAAGATGTCCGCGTTAAGAACTGTCAATGTCAGTTCTTGCTGTCAGTGTTGTTAAGTTTTAATCGTTTTAGTACATTTAAATTTGTTTAGATACATATCAGGTACCATACTTAGTTTGTCTTCAAAAGTACACTGCCGTCCTTAGCAAGAAGGCAGTAAAATTGTTATGGCGGCAGGCTACCCGAGTAAATAAAATAATAATAAGAGGCGGCTTTACGTTACAACGTTTAATAAATGTGACTTTGTTACAACATAAAAACAGGTATAATATAATATGTATAATACGACTCGAGTTTTGGTTTACTAAAGTTTGCTGTTCTTTCTCGGTGGTTGAAGAAATAATGACTTGCCAATAAAATGGTTTAAGTTAGCTGCGGGAGTTATGAGTCCGTGTTAGGAATTAAAAGTACACAAGAGTTTATTTCAGTCTTGTTTTATTTCCAGAACTGTTTTACATTTTTACGCTTACATCTATTTATACTATTTCTAACTATTGTTTGTTTGGTGATAAAAAGATGTTTACAGGTTTATACTTGTCTATCGTATTCTCTTTGTTATACTATTTCTACCTATTGTTTGTTTGGTGATAAAAAGATGTTTACATATTTAGCATTATGTTATCATAATGCTTTGTTACTTATCAGCGAATATAATTGTTTGTGTTATTGAATGTTTACAGGTTTGTGAATAATGATTATATGTATATGTGTATGTATATAGTGTTTAGGCTAACGTCGTTAACTCTCCCCGCTGTTTAAAATGAAATGTCCTCATTTCAAATCTACTGTGGTTGAAGATTATTGGGCGTCTCTTTTCCTATCGTCGACATTATTTTAATTTTATATACGTATGTATGTAGGTATGTTTAAGTTAAATGTTAGAATAAAGATAATTATGGAATAAATTTTAATTGATACTATTCTGAGGTAAATATATGTACATATATAATTGTTTGATATAACTAAATTTATAATATGCATTTATTACATTTTGATTTCTTCTTTATGATTTACATGCGTTTTACCTATGTATATTATTTTGATTATTTACTTATTTACTTTTCAACCTTTTGAAGTATATTCTTATATTCACCTATTTTAAAGAATAGGATGTTTATTTACCTCCGCCTTTATCCCGTACGTATGGTTTGATGTTTTCTTCGCTTTGCTTTTGCATTGTCCTCATTGTACCATTTTTCGTTGCGTTCATTTTCTTCACTTCCTTTTGTATTGTGTTCACTATGATATTTTTCTTTGACTTAATTTTCTTGACCTTGTTGCCATAATATTTGCTTTTTGACCATGCTTCATACTTCCGTTTCACTTTTGCCGAATTTGTTTCTTTCATTTTTGTTGTGCGTACTTGTTTATTCTTCTCTTTATGTCCAATTTCTTTATAATAGTATTTATTTTGTTTTGCTACAACTTCTATATTCTTCAGTTTGATTTTGAGTATCGATTCTGCTGTTTCTGGTATAATTTCGCCTGCTGTTTTTGCTGAGTTTTTTCATTCAGACATTTTAGTGATTCTGTTTTTTGATATGAATGATCTGCTTCCATTGGTAGGTTCTGGTGCACAGGTGCAGTCTTATTGTATTGCACCTGCACGTTAAGTCTGTATTCTTGTGGTTCATCGTACATATAATCCAAACATTTAATCATTGCATCAAAGTTAAATTGGTTGGGTTGGCAACTTAAAATAGTAAATGCATCTCCTCTAATTTTCGAATGCACAAGGCATACTGCTCCGTAGTATGCGGGTGTTGTGGAATAACTCTTGATGCTCTCCATTATTGCCCAGACACGTTTCCTCCATGACCTTATCGCCGTAAAAGTTTGGAAGTTTCTTAAATACTTTCAAGTTTCCCAATGTAGCCATTATGTCTTGTATTGTAGTCATTTTGAAAATGATGACCGTTGATTTCGGGATTCACCGTGGTTAACTGTTATTCCAATTTTTTCAGGATTTTTTTTTGATTTATTTTGTCAATTTTTTTAAACTGATGTCCTTTGATTTCGGGGCTCGTTTTTATTTCTAATTTTAATGGATTATCTATTTTTCAAGACCTATCCGTGTTGATTATAATTCCGATTTTTCAGGAATTTGATTTTGTCAATTTTTTAAGCACTTCTTTCAGACATTAGTGCTGGAAGTCCTGCTTCCCGTGGAATTGTTTTATATATATTTTTTACATTATAAAAAAATATATATATGGCTTTTTAATCGCGGTTGAGCCCCCAGTTATGAGTCCGTGTTAGGAATTAAAAGTACACAAGAGTTTATTTCAGTCTTGTTTTATTTCCAGAACTGTTTTACATTTTTACGCTTACATCTATTTATACTATTTCTAACTATTGTTTGTTTGGTGCACCATATAGCATATCATGTTTTCGGCTGCAATTAATTCGTCGGCTCGTAGTTCTTCTATGAGTCTTTCGTTCCTAGTGTTGTTAACAAAGCGCAGTACCCAGGCAACGACTCTGACTAGTTTAAGGAAACACGAGAATTTAGTAAAATTGATTAATTTCTCACCTGATTCGCCAATGAGTAATTGTCGACTAATTGATTCTTCGCTATCGGCTACGGCTGATGAGAGCATAACTTCCTGAGGCCAGTGTTCCTCATCCTGGTGTAAAAATTTGGGTCCGTAGAACCATCGTTTGTTTTGCGGAAATGTGTTTTATGGCATGGCGCGCGTGGCATTATCCGCTACGTTTAAAGCTGTTGGCACCCAGTACCACTGACTAACTGTTGTTGTTGTGAGGATTTCTGCGATCCTGTGTTTTACGAATTGCTTATATGACCGAGTATGAGATCGTATCCACAGAATAACCGTCTGCGAATCGTTTCAAAACGTCGTACTGCTGATTTCAAACTCATGATTATGTTCTACTAGTGTTTTGAGGCGGCATCCAAGGACTGCTGCTTGCAGTTCTAAGCGTGGAACTGTCATTGCTTTTATTGGCGCACATAATGCTTTAGCACAAACTAATGCTACCTCCACTGTATTTTCGTGCTTGATGCGCAAATAGGCGACGGCGGCATATGCACTTGTACTTGCATCAACGAAGATGTGCAATTGAACATTTTCGGCTTTTGCTAGCAGTGTCGAATAACACCGAGGAATTGATAATGTGCTGACGGATTGAAATTTGGACCACCAGATCTTCCACTGTTTGGCAAGTTGAGGTGGCAGTTCTTCATCCCAACTAATGTCTTCTTTCCATAATGCCTGTATAAGTAACTTGGCCGTTATTGTGACGTGTGACAGAAAACCAAAAGGGTCATATACTGACATAACTATGCCTAGCAGTTCTCTCTTCGTCGGTGGTCGCCATCCCCGTAGAATTTCCTTAGCCACCTTAAGGAATTTGAATTCAAATTTGAACGCGTCTGCTGTTGTGTCCCAAAACATGCCGAGTATTTTGTTTGTAGTTATTTGCTTTTCCATATTTATGATTGTTTGATGCATGTAATTTTCACCGTTTAGGCTTGCTTGCATAACTTTGTCGTTACTAACGAACTTTCGTAGTCGGAAACCGGCGGCGGCGTTAATTTTAATGGCTTCACGCACAGTTTTTTCGGCTTCTTTGACATCGTTAAAACTAATGCCAAGATCGTCTACGTACGTTTTGTTTACAACAGCATCAACGCCCTTTGGCAGTTGAGAAATGAATTTAGCGGCATTTAGGTTTTTTATGTGTTCTGCAGAACACGGTGAACAAGCGGCCCCAAAGATCATTGATCATTGGGGTCATCATCACGCCATAAAAACGTTGAGCATCTTGATCTTCAGCTCTGATACGTATTTGAGAGAACATCTCTTCAATGTCTCCAGCTACCGCAATCACCCCTTCACGAAATTTATATAGTATTGATAAGAGTGATTGGACCTTTTCTGGGCCCTTGAGCAAGGCGCTATTAAGTGATACATTCGATGTGCTGGCGGCTGCGTCGAAGACTATACGCAACTTTTCTGGTTTGTGGGCATTGACAACTCCAAAATGCGGTAAATACCACGTTGTTGTCTTAGTTCTATTGGCATCTTCATCAGACAGCTGTTTAGCGTATCCTTTGGATATATATTTATTGATTTCTCGCTTGTATTTTGTTGCAAACTCGACATCTTTTCTCATACGAGCCTCAATACCGTGCAGACGTTTTCTTGCCATATCGAAACTATCTGGTAAATTAACGTCGTCTTTCTGCCACAACAAACCTACTTCATAATTACGTCCATCATACTTGGTGGTATCTGCTAGGATCATTCTTGCTCTGCTATCGTCGTCAGACTCGATTGTGTCGTTGTGTACTAGCCCTATAGCTAAAGTGTCGTTCGTGATATACTCTTCTACAGTTTTATGTAACTGTCTCATACTGACGGGTTCTCCGACCACCATAACTCGAGCGTCGTTGCTGTCACGCTTCTCTGATGGCCCGTATACCATCCAACCCAACTATTGGCGGCAACAAGTTGGTTTGGTCCTTTGTACACGGTTTTATGTGCAATACCGAGAAAAGAGTTATCTAACCCTAAAAGAATATCGGGCGGCGCATCGACGTAACTTGGCAGTGGTACTGATTTCAAATAATCGAAGTTGTTTTTGTTGAACGATTGGGTTGGCAAATTTAAATTTTTTATAGTTCGTAGATTTTTAATTGCAAATGTATGGTCGTCGGCTTGTCCTCGAATCTCCACTGTTACTCTTCGTGACTTTTCAGTGGTCTTGTTCTTTCCATACCACTGCAATGACAACAGTGAAGACTGTCCTCGCAGACCCAAGCTGTTGGCTACTTTGTCTTCTATTAATGATATCGATGACCCTTCATCAATCATGGCGTAGGTATCCAATTTACCTCGAGGCCCCATTAGAGTTACAGGTAGAATTTTAAATAAACTTACTTGGCTTTGAAAAAATGTTTCGAAACATTGCCGCGGTACGAGGGCTTAAGTCGATAGCCACAGGGCTACGCTGCCCTTGTGATCATAGCTCCGTACGGCACTTCATCACGAGAGCAGCCTAGCCTCTCTGGCGCGACGACAAAGATCTTCCCCCTCCCAATCCAGGGTGTTATGCGAAACCGTGCCCATTGGACGTTTGCAGCCGGGAGGCAAATCGTGGCTGTATTTGAACGGAGCCTCTCTGATACCGGGTCGCCTCAGAGAGAAAGCATGGCCTTACCGCGGTACGGGGCTCTGCCGCGGCGGACGACACAGTTTCCCCTACTCTTCCCTTGACCCTAAGCTGGCCTTGTCCGGCGACGGGTCGTACGAACAAGATGAACTCAAATAACCCAAATAAAAACGATAAAACTAAAAAACAAACAACGCCAAATTTCACTCCTCAGCAAAGGAGAGCTATGGAGGAACAGGCGAGAAAGCAACAACAACGCCGGAGGACAACCTCCGTTCCACAATCAAGGGGGGGATCGACAGCGATGGCAACTACGAGTCGGTCAACCAACCCTCTATCGACTAAGATTGACTTGATGGGAGCTAGCACCAGTGCGGTTGCCAACGCAACTAAGCGGACAACGGCGGATGCTAAACTCCCATCAACCGCTGATATGAAAACCAGTATCTTTACGTCTGTGGCAGCGGTCTCACGACCTGGCCTCGGAGTTTCGAAGGAGAAGGAATCTGCAACTGAGATTTCGGCAAGGAGAGCGACCGCGATGGCAACTACGGGTCCGCACTCCCAGGAGACATCTCCCCGCCGCTTCACATACCACGAGAAAAGATTGGCTGCAAAGATCCTGAAGAGGTATGAAGGGGTACCGCAGGAATCGCTGTCGCCGAATTCCAGTAAATCGGTAGAGCTAGCGAAAGCTGTGATACCGGATTTCCAAAATTCGTACATGCCAAAGAGGTTAAAAGTTAACCCTTTCAAGCGCCAGAGATCGGACCTGGAGTTAAATCCCCCTCCCAAGCGGCATCAGAAGACCCCTGGAGCGGGCAAACTAAGCTTTGCTGAGGTAACCAAGGACAGGATCCTTATAGGCGTCCTTGACCGAGGCAATGACCGTCTGGCCATCCCTAAGGACCGGTGGCGTTACGTGCGAAATGAACTCGGCAACATTCTTCTCAATGTTGCTCCAGAGTTTCCGGGTAGTTCGGCGCGAGTAACGGATGCGGGTTGGCACCAGGGTCAGATTAAATTACTCGCATGCGAAGATGCAAAAACCGTAGCACTGTACAAGGCAGCAGCTGCTAAGCTGGGTGAAGTCTACAAGGGCGCAAAGATAGAGGTCGTCGACTGGAAGGACATTCCAGCTCGTCCAAGGGCAAGGGCGTGGATTCCGGCCATCCCTGACGAACCCGAGAGAATTCTCGGGATGCTACGGCTAATGAATCCGTCCCTGCCAACGCATGACTGGAGTGTCAATCTGGTCGGGGATGCGGTAGGGCCCGACAGACAGGTGGTGTTCACCTTGAATAAAGAGTCAATCGAGCCCCTCAAAAGGTGCAATGGCCTAGTACATTACAGCGTAGGCCAGATCGTTATCCACGTATATCGTGGTGATGCTCAGCGCGCTGCCTTCTCAGCTGCTCCGGGGGAACCGGAAAACGAATTACCAGAAGGGGAAGCGGAGGATTCCGATGCGGAAAGCATGTTATCCGCCACGTCCCTTGGCGATAGTGCTGTGAACAACTCGGAGATGGAGGACAGCCTACAGGACGAGGAAGCCCTCGACGTCACGGTGGTAGCAGCCAACGCTGAGCGATTAACATCTAACGCTACAGACAGCAAGACACCTGCAACGCCATATCGGGCAGTTAATCGGAACAACTCGTCGTTGATAGGCAACCTCCGGGATGGGGCAAACCTCGACGATATGGGGACGGCAGGGAAGTCTGTGCGCTCTCATGTTGGTGGTGCTTCAGATTAATCTGCACAAATCTAAAGTAGCTTCGGCTGCTTTAAGTAGTCGTCTTTCTAAAGGCGACGTGGATGTGGTCCTCATCCAAGAACCCTGGGTCAATAGCTCGAGAATCTGCGGATTGGGGACTAAGGGCTTCAAGCTCATTCGAGCCAGCGAGGAGAGCAAAGTCAGAACGTGTATTCTGGTCAAGTCTGAGTTGAACTCCTTTCTCCTACCTAATTACACCAATGGGGATATTACCGCTATCAGTCTAACGGTCGACAGCACCCGCCTGACGGTGGCTTCGGTCTATATGCCCTACGACGCCGAAGAACCCCCACCACAAACGGAGGTGAAAGACCTGGTGTCAAATTTCTGCACGGGTAATCTTATTATTGGAGCGGACGCTAATGCTCACCATGTCCAATGGGGGAGCTCCGACATCAATGCCAGGGGCGAGTCTCTGTTTGATTACCTCTTAACAACCAACCTGGTGATTTGCAACGTGGGTAATGAGCCTACTTTTATCACTAAGACCCGCAGGGAGGTCATAGACCTCACTATCTGTAGTGAAGGCGCTTATGAGTGGGTCAGAAAATGGCGGGTTCTGGAAGAACATTCCTTCTCCGACCACCGTTACATAGAAATGGTTTTAGACTTTATTGTAGAACAACCAATCATGAAGCGCAATCCACGTAACACTGATTGGCAGTTACACAATGAAATATTAGACAGAGACCTACCAGTACTGCCCTCACAAGCCCCCTCATCAGTAGAGGAGCTGGAGGATCTTGTTACTACATTTACATCGGCGCTCTCAAATGCTCTAGGACAGGCTTGTCCAGTGCCAAAACCACGCGGTAAACACAGGCCACATTGGTGGTCCTACGATTTGGACTCGCTCCGAATATCATGCCGGAAACAATTTAACAAGGCCAAGAGCTTCGGCTCTGAGCCTCATTGGCACGAATATAAAGCTAAACTAAGGGCCTACAAAAAAGCTCTGAGACAGGCGAAGAGAACCTCGTGGAGAAATTTCTGCACTGGCGTCGAAAAGGTCGACGACACAGCGAGACTTAGAAGAGTCCTCTCGAAAAGTCAAACAACCATCAGCTATCTGCGAAAACCTGACGGATCCTGGACCAGCACGGAAGAGGAAACCCTTGAGCTGCTCTTGAATACACATTTTCCGGGGAATCTGCATGATGCACCACTAGCACCTGCAACAAACCTGGCAGTAAATATACCCATCACTGAGGAAAGAGTAAGGTGGGCAGTTAAGAGCTTTGAACCGTATAAGGCTGCCGGGCCGGACGGGATTATCCCCGCGCAACTTATAAACACGTTGGAGACATCAGCTAAATGGCTGGTATTTCTCTTCACAGCCTGCCTGGCTCTCAACCACATTCCGGGCTCCTGGAGAAGCGCCACGGTAGTGTTTATCCCTAAGGCTGGGAAGGCATCCCACTACGAGCCAAAAGACTACAGACCGATCAGTCTCTCGTCCTTTGTACTAAAAACCTTTGAGAGGATACTAAGCGACTACCTCTTAACAACTATTGATAGCAACCTTATCTCTAGCTATCAGCATGCATACACCAAGGGTAAATCAACAGAAACCGCTCTGCACAGCCTAGTGTCTGTCATTGAGAAATCGCTGTGTGAAAAGGACTACTGTCTCGTGGCCCTCCTAGACATTGAGGGGGCTTTCAACAATATAAGCCCGGAGGCTATCAACTCCGCTCTAACTAATCTGGGCGTAGATAGACCTCTAACTGATTTAATTGACCAACTTTTAAGGGGAAGGAAAATAGCTTCTTCACTTGGTACGGTTGAGTTATCATGTTATGTCACAAGGGGAACACCCCAGGGTGGTGTTCTTTCCCCGCTTTTATGGAACCTCACAGTCAACTCGTTGCTACGTGACACAAGCTGGGGGGGCGGGAAGATAGTGGCATACGCAGACGATTTAGCTATTGCATTCAGAGGCAAGTTCCCACAAACTCTGTGTGACCTGATGCAAGTAGCACTGCGAGAAGTTTCGACGTGGTCCTCTCGCTGCGGACTTAGTATCAACCCAGGGAAGGTGGAACTTGTCCTCTTCACCAACCGGTACAAAATACCGCCACTAAGCCTACCAGAACTAGA
This sequence comes from Campiglossa producta, assembly GCA_964058755.1. Lineage (NCBI taxonomy): Eukaryota > Metazoa > Arthropoda > Insecta > Diptera > Tephritidae > Campiglossa > Campiglossa producta. Next base: position 148,834,102 of record CAXKVI010000001.1, read on the forward strand.
TGGCACGCGCCTAGGCTTGTCGGATAAGGCCAAGTTTCTAGGCATAGTTCTGGACAGGAAATTGAATTGGAAGGAGAATGTTCTTCAGCGCCAGAAGAAAGTTTGCATCGCTCTTTACACATGCAAAAGAGCCATTGGCAAAAAATGGGGGCTCAGCCCTACAGTATGCAGTTGGATCTACACGGCCATCATTCGCCCAATCATGCTTTATGGAGTCGTCGTATGGTGGCCTGCGCTGAGCAAGGCAACATACCTGAATCTGTTGCGGAAAGTCCATAGATCCAATATGATCTGTATAAGCGGTGCGCTAAGGACAACGCCCAACGAAGCCCTCCAGGTCATTCTGGGCATTTTGCCACTTGATCTGGAAGGGTTTCGGTCAGCGGCGGCATCAGCTCTGCGCCTAAGAGAAACCTCCAGTTGGGCTGCGGGTACTATTGGACACTCCAGTATTCTGGAATCTTACAGCTTTCTCCCTCTAAGCACAGATCGTTGTGCGACTACTACAGTCGGGGATAGCTGTTTCAAAATAAACATTCCCAGCAGAGAAGACTGGGAGAGGACGGATTGGTGTCCCGAAACAAATGGTGGCACTTCCATATACACCGACGGCTCGAAGTTGGACGGCAGAGTTGGAGGAGGAGTTTATTCAAGGGATTTGGACCTTGAGCTCTCCTTCAGACTACCTGATCATTGTAGCGTCTTCCAGGCGGAAGTCTCGGCAATCCTGGACGCCGCGGCCTGGTTAAGCAAACGTGTTATCGGAGAAGATATCGCTGTTTTCAGCGATAGCCAAGCGGCCATCAAATCCCTTGGCTCATACACGTTCAACTCTGAACTGACGCTCAGCTGTCGTCGATCTCTTCAGGAGATGGCCCAACAGAACCGCGTAAACCTGTTATGGGTCCCGGGACATAGGGATATTGAGGGAAACTGTAAGGCAGACGAGCTTGGCAAGCAGGGCACGACCAAGCAGGTTCTTCAGGATAAAGAGCGCTTAGGTATGCCGTTTGCCACATGCAAACTAATGCTGAAGGAGCACACACTCCGTCAAGCCAACGAAAGATGGCTGCTATCCCCAGGGTGTCGCATATCGAAACAAACCTGGCCAAAATGGGATCTTAAAAGGTCTAGACGCATTTATGCCCTAACTAGGAGGGAAATCTGCATATTGATAGGGGTATTAACCGGTCACTGCCTCATTGGTAGGCATGCAGAAAGGCTAGGTGTGCCCTACCGACGATGCTGCAGGAGTTGCAAAGATGATGAGGAGGAGGAAACAGTGGAGCACCTCATCTGCAACTGTCCGGCTTTAAGCGGCGCGAGAACGCGCTTTTTGGGAGTTCCGTTCCTGGATAGCCTAAGCCAGATCGCGGAAATGGACATAAAGGACTTGATGGGCTTCATAAAGTCATCTAAGTGGTTCGAGGAGGAGTAACGGTGTCGGTTTAGGAGTGTCAGTCCCGGGATTCTGCTATGTGGAAAATCCCAACAACTCAGGGATTTTCCATATGGCTGGGTCCCGGGACTGACTTTCCTTGTGTTGGTGGTATCACAACGGGCCTTTCAAAACTGGCCTAAGTGTGCCTCTGCGGCAGCCACTTGAACCTAACCTAACCTACTTGGCTTTGTTCTTGGCAATTGTAGACGCGTTCTACCTGACTTGCACGATTTTCTTCTCTCCGATCGTTTAATAGCTGGTGGTGTTTGCGTTGGCACCCATCTATGCCACATGTAGCACGTTTCTGGCATGTTTGTAAACTATGGCCTTTGGCCAAACAACAGAAACACAACTGATGGCGTTTCACGGCTGTCCACCATTCGTTTACGTTAGTGTCTGGCTAACTCACTAAGCCAGTTTGCGAAACATTCAATGGTTGGATATGTTGCTATTTCAGTGGCACGCCTACTCCTCTCAAACTGCTTCGAGGGGGGGCAGTTTAGTAACTAGTGACTCCAACAATGTTGGGTTAGCCAGATGATGTTCGCATCTAGCTGATTTAAAAAATGCAACAATGTTACGTACCTTTGATGAAAACTCCATGATCATGTCTAGACGATTCTCCGTGATGTTAGGAAAAGCTCTGGTCGACCAAAATTAAATTTTAATTCATCTAATACGCTTGGTACATTTTCGGGGTATATGAGCAGTGATATAACTGCACGTCTTGCTTCACCTCGCAATGCCTTTTGTAGTCGTATTAAATTTTGCCTGTGGCTATAATTAAATTCTCTCGTGGTATCTTCGTAACAAGTAATGAACAATGGCCAGTCCTCTGCGCACCCTTCGAATACGGGCAATGGGTACAGTCTTGTTGCGGCACTATCCATTAAGACAGGTGCATAATTGGACTGTAGCTGTGGCGTGGCGGCAGACGAGGATGACTCTTGCTGTGCAGGCATGATGACTTGTTGCTGAGTAATTGGCTGCTGCGTTATTGCACTTGGTTGCATAGGTGTTGCTTCTTCAGCGTCAATTCGGTCGCGTAGTTGTCGCAGGTCCGCTCTTTGGACGCTCGTATCGTCTCGAAGCTCTCTAACAGAGTATCGTAACGCGGTTATTGAGGCTATTAACTCGGCTATATGGCTATTTTGCTCCATTGTAGTTTGTTGCGTGGGTATGGGCGCCGTTGGTACTACGGTCACGTTTAACTCAGATTCGCCTTCCGAATCTTCGCGACGTTGTTGGTTCATTTGCGATCTAGTTACTGGCATAAGTGTCGCACATGCGATGGCTAATGATGAGGCTTAAATGCACTACCTTTTAACTATATGGTGGTTAAATAATTCCTTAAAATGCACCACCTTTTAACTGTGTGATGGTTAAATAATTGCTTAAATGCACCACCTTTTAACTATGTGATGGTAAAATAATTGCTTAAAATGCACCACTTTGTAATTGGGCGACGGCTAAATAATTGCGATTATTGTGAAGATTTTATTAATAGTTGCGCAATTGAATTACGCTACATTTGCTTGTAAAGTTCTCAACTGTAAATAATTTATAATAGCTAAGCTATTTTTCAAAGCGACGATGATTACCAAATATCAATATGGCGGCACCATAATCGTGAAGTTTGGCAAGTGACGATTATTGACAAATCTCAAATCGTATAGGAACTAATATGGTGGCAGAATAACGTAAAGTTTGGCAAAGGCTTTCGCATGAATAGCGACTATTATTAGCAAATCTTGATTTGTATTGCTATAAGTGGTAGGCTGGGGCAAACGGCTGTCTTAACTTAAAACGTTGATGGCGAAAAATTATGAGCTTTATTGTCTCTTGTCAATATAGTGGCTTATGGATATCTGTCGGCAAAAATGTACGAATTGAAATTGTTAAAATGTTGCTTGCAGGCAAGTTGTTGGCGGTTTTTTCATACAATTGCAGTCGTATAACTGTCAGACAAAGACACCGATGTATGTGTGTATGTATCTACAATCCGAACTGGCATTCGGCGAACAAAGATGGCGGATCAGATTTGGATCAGGACAACGTGGTTGCAATATGAAGATTGGCTAAAATTGCAATCAGGAACGTCTCCTGTGCATATGTGCGTGCTCTTTTGCTGATTTGCATTGCGTGCTACTATTTTGCAGATGATGTCTATTACGATGTCCAATACGCATTTACCAATATGGATGAATTATTGTTGTAGGCGGCAAATATTTAATGCACCGAGAAAAGAACAAATTTTAGGCTGTTATGGCGGCAGGCTACCCGAGTAAATAAAATAATAATAAGAGACGGCTTTACGTTACAACGTTTAATAAATGTGACTTTGTTACAACATAAAAACAGGTATAATATAATAAGTATAATACGACTCGAGTTTTGGTTTACTAAAGTTTGCTGTTCTTTCTCGGTGATTGAAGAAATAATGACTTGCCAATAAAATGGTTTAAGTTAGCTGCGGTTATTTTCGTTCTCTCCCTTCACCTCTTTCTGCTCCAGTGCTGCCATACCATTTAGTTTCGTGCTGGCGACAACAGAGAACATAGAAAATATGTTCTCTGGCGACAACAAAAATCATTTTGCTGCCTTTTAGGAATTTGTATACCATTATATTATTTTAATGTCTTACAATCTACTGAATATAAAAATTATCGGTCAGAATGCAATTTCAACGATAAAACAAGGTTTAAGTTAGTGATACTTCTAGAATCTCTTGTATCTCTCCAGAACAAAAAAGCAGTATAAAGGTACAACAGTGTAAAAAGGCAGTATAAATGAAAATATACTGCCTTTATGCTCACAAAGTTAAGAATAAAAAAAAAAAAAAAAACTAATGGCGGCGATATACCAACAGGTTATCATAACCTCTAACGAGATTTTTAGCCGAGCTTCTCTTTCCAACTTGTGGTGTGTTGCTTTTGAGTTTTTCCTACAAGTTGGCGGGACCTACAGTTTTTTGCCGACTCCGAACGGCACTTGCAAAGCAAATGAATTTATTGCTGAGAAGCTTCTCATGGCAGAAATACACCCGGAGAGTTTGCCAAACTACTGCCGAGGGGCGACCCCGTTTAGAAAAATTCTTTTTCTAAATAATTTTGGATGTTACTTTTGCCGGGCATCGAACCGACACGACTTGGTGTATAAGGCCGAACACTTAACCGCTACACCACGGCGGCCGCCCCAAAGTTAAGAATGCTGCTTGGAATATATGTAGAGAAAAGCAGTAACTTTGATTTACAAACCAAAAAAGTAGTAAACGAATTTTTATTTATTTTGGATTTACAAAGCAGAAAGGGAGTATCTCTCCAAAATATTAAGGGTTTGTTTTGCAATCCAAAAAAGCAGTAAATAATATTTTACTCCTTTTCGATTTACAAAGCAGAAAGGCAGTTCGCTGACCCTTTAAGGCCCTAGGGATAATTTGCGCCCATCTAATCTAATCTTGGCTTGCGTCATAATGACGCTTAACCACCTTGGCGATTTTGGCCGTTTCGTATCAAAGCACGCCAGTCATTCCTTTTTAGCGATAACTGACGCCAATTGGAAACTCCAAGGGAGTTCAAGTCATCCTCCACCTGTTGTTTCCATCTCAGTCGAGGTGTCCCCCTTCCTCTGCTGCCGAATTCGGGTGTCGCTAGGAAAACTTTCTGTGCTGGCGCTTCTTTGTCCATTCGCATAACATGACCCAGCCAGCGGAGACTTTGGGCTTTAATCCGCTGAACTATGGTCAGGTCTGCGTAAAGCTCGTACAGCTCATCGTTAAATTTTCTTCGATACTCGCCGTTGGCATCACGGGAGGACCATAAATCTTCCGGAGAACTTTTCTCTCAAATACTCCAAGGGCCATCTCATCTTCTCTTGACACTGTCCATGATTCCAAGCCGTACATCAGCAGTGGTATGATGAGAGACTTATAGAGCGTGATCTTTGTTTGTCGAGAGAGGACTTTACTTCTCAATTGCCTACTTAGTGCAAAGTAACACTTATTGGCAAGGGCGATTCTCCGTTGGATTTCTAGACTGATATTATTTTCGGTTAATGCTGGTTCCCAAATAGACGAAGTTTCTCACCGTTTCAAACTTGTAGCTATCAACGGTGACTTGGCTGCCAAGGCGCAGGTGCGCCGATTGTTTCTTTGATGACAGCTGATACTTCGTCTTGTCCTCGTTCACCGCAAGACCCACTTTTTCGCTTCCTTATCCAACCCAGAGAAAGCAGCGCTTACGGCGCGGCTGTTAAGGCCAATGATATCAATATCCTATAAAAGGAAATTGAAAACCCTTAAAGTCGTTTATATTTTAAACAATGTTTAATTGTTTTTGTCTTTATTAAATTCTTTAGGCAAAACAATTGTTTCGACACACACCTTGCGTCATCATCAGTTGCTACGATCAACTAACCAAAGCAAAATAAAAATAAACAAAGTAAGCCTAACCTCTGACAGCTTCAAATCAATCCCAGGCATGTTAGAGACTGAAAGTACGCAAATAGCTTTGTTTCTTTTCTGCTAATTATGAATAATTATTCCTAGAAAAGTGTTTTGTGAAAAAATTAGCAGCGAATCCAGCAGCTTTTTGACATTTAATTGAGAGAAAGAGCGCCAATTCGCTGCAAGTTCCTGCTGGAGATTTTTCGTCCAGCAAAAACTAGCAAGTAACAAACAGCTGATTGTGACATATGGCAAAATCAAAATTGATTGCATGTTTTTATGAAATTTAAAATTTATTACGAATATTTTGTACATACAATAATTACCAAATCTTCAATAATTCCGTATCTTTGAATAGCAATGCGCCGAAGCCCAATGTCCGTTGGACCAACGTAATGTGGCTCGTTTAGGAGACCAATATAATCCTGCAGACACAGTTACAGGAATCGGAAATACTGAAGGTGTATAAGGCATTCAATTTTCTTAATATTTTGTAAGGTTTACGTCGATATATACGGAGAAATTGTCCAAAGACTGAAAAATTCGCAATTTCATTTGCTGCGAAAAAAATTTATTTTCATTTGTCAATTGTCAGAACAGCTGTTCTGCTGGAGAATTTCTGCTGGCTCCTGTTCGGCGAAAAACTAGCAGAAGAGAGATGAAACTAACAAAAATGAGATTTTGACAGCTTTTTACAAGACTCTCTTCTGCTGACAGTTCTTTGCTGGAGATTTCAAGAAACAAATCTAATATCACCTCTGAAAGTTAAATTTCGAGAGTACTGATTTGAAAAATTGAATTGATTCACCAAAGTTTGCATTCAATTGAGAGAGTTATTGAATGAGAGTTATTTGGATGTAATTCAGTTCAAACTGAATTACTTTCTCGCAATCTTTAATTCTTTGAATGGAAAATATGAATTAAACATGTCAAATCGTATCTACATGGAATTTAAAACTAAATTCAACGAAAAACATTTGAAAAAATGAATAACTCCTGAATTATAACTGTTTTGATTCATTCAATTAACAGCCCTGGCACATTGTACTAACACATTTTTGGTCACCCCTTGGGTCACGTATTGATTGATAACTCTGGAACCGGTCGAGTTATCGAAATAAGGGATATCTTAAATTTTTAGTTGAACGTCTGCTAATACAGCGATGAAATGGCGGCTGATATATGGGCATTTCCTAGCGTTGCGGACATTGCGTTTGAACGACTTTTTTTTTTATTTCGAGTAAGAAGTATCGTAAAAACTGGGACCGATATGTTATATATGGACATTAGAGCGTCTCGGCTTACAGGCAAAAAAAAAGTCGACCTCCCCTCATATGAAGTGTTTTTGAAAAAACATTTTAAAAAAAAATATTTTTTTTTTGTGGCAACCCTAGATGTCGCCCAATTGCATTTTTCTTCATATCTTCGGCATTTATTGTCGGATTTTAAAGTGTGATACACTAATTTTTTGTCTCAGGGAGCGGGTTTTTTTCTAAAAAACGCTCATTGATCTCAGGCGCTTCGTTGTGGTATCTACCCACCAATAACATCCCATAATAATAACAGCAAATTAAAGACCGTAAAAATCGTTAATCTTTTACGGTCTTCAATTAACTGACATTAGGTCGTTACATTAGGGTGGTAGAAACTGAGATATGGTGGGTAAGTACCACAACGAAACGCATGAGCTCAATGAACTTTCTTGAGAAAAACCTCATTTGATACAAAAAAATGTATGTGTCCCACTTTAAAATCCGACAACAAATGCCAAAGATATGAAGAAAAATGTAATTGGGCAACATCTAGGGTTGCCAGAAAAAAAAAATTTTTTAATGTTTTTCAAAAACACTTCATATGAGGGGAGGTACAGCCGACTTTTTTTATGGTGATACGCTCTAATGGACATATTTTAGGATCTGCTATCTGTAAAAGTATATTGGAGACGCCGACATAGTATGATGTCGCTGTCATAGCCACCTAAACTACGTTTCGGACCATACTCAAAACGGAAGTCGTGTTTAGGCAACTACACTGCAAAAATCGTTGGATTATGTGCTCCAATTTTTTGATATTGGAGTACTCCAATAGTAATCCTTTGTATACCTCATCGGACCACCTTCAGCTTTTGGAAAGCCGATCATTGCTCCTGCCTTATCGACGAAAATCACGACACTATCGCTCTGACAGTATATACTCCAATGAGTAACAACATTGGAGTACATTGCAAAGTACTCTGACAGTAGGTATTCCATGGAGTAGCAGAAACAATGCGACCGTTTGAGTAGGTAGTCCAGTCCTAGGACTTCGCAATGTTAATTGGAACACAATTTTTATATGAAAAAGGATTACATTTGGAGTACTCTGATGCTCCAATTGGAGTACTCTTTGGATAGGAAATGGAGTACTCTCGATTTTGCAGGGTAGGTAAATTAGCAATTTTCTGCTAGTTTTTAAGTATTAAGAAAAAACCTTTAAGGATTAATTAAAGATGCATGTAATGACCCACCAAATCAGCTTCGAAGTACTCTTAAATCATGAGCATTTCCATGAGTTTTTAAATATACCCTGCAAACCACTACTAACCGCATTGCAAACACACATTTTTCATTTGACAAATTTCCCAAAATTATGTTAACCTTAAGCAACCAAAAAAAAGTTGTTCTGAATTAATTTAAAATATGGGCCTTTAAATACCAAGAGTCCGTCTTAGGGTTAATGTGCACACGTTCTGCCAAAAAGAGAAAAAATTGTTGATTTTGCACTATGCCTAATAGGCCCTATACACGATGCGTCTGAGCATTGTGTATCAGTACAAGTGTGGAATCTTCTGCATAGACGTCAAATTTTAAAAGTGAGTTTAACACCTAATGATCAGAGTTGCTTTTTTTTGAAAATAGTATCATTTAGCGCCGAGTTGCATTCGCTTGAGTAAAAAAATTAGTAGTAAATAAAGGGGTAATAGTTCTCTAAATTTATAAAATAAGGTGAAAAATAATAGTTAAAAACTTCTTAAGTCTGGTTTTCATTAGGTCAAATTTTGATTATTTCTATCGACTTTATCGAAATAAGCGGTAATTGTACACTTTGTCTGTCAATTGCTGATATATTAGTTAAAATTATGGAAGGGGACTTGAAAGACGGGGTTTGGTCTCAGGATCACGAATCCGGAAGCGATTTTTTAATTTTTGGTTTCAGTGAAAAGTTATGGTCAAAAAACCGAAAATTGACCCGGGTTCGATACCAAAATTGGGGCGGAATCCATGGTATGTTTGTGCAGAACATCTTTCTGAGCTGGCGGCCTTCGGCCGCGCTTATAAAAAAATAACCTGGGCTACGCCATCCCAAGTCCGTGGTGTTGCCTGAACCGTGCCACGGTACGCACTTTTTTGGACGTTTTTAAGCGCAGTCTAATGTAAATACAACAACCACATGAAAACTTAGATTGCAAATATCTCCCCAGAAAAACCAAATATTAAAAAAAACGCTTGCGGATTCGTGATCCTGAGGCCAAACTCCGCCTTTTGAGGCCCCTCCCATAATATTAGCTAATTTATTAGCAGTTGACAGCTAAAGTAGTACCAAATAAGCAACCGAATCTTGATAAAGTCGATGAAATTTGTCACCTTTTGACCTAATGAAAACCAGCCTTTAGAGTTGTAATTTATAAAGTCTATTTTACATTTTGAACTTGTAGCACTCTCTTTTCAGAAATTATTTGCTACTTCTTGGAATTTGTAAAGATTTAAAAACGTACTGCAAAAGGCAACAAAAAAAATGAAAACTGCTAACAACATTTCACGAAAGGCCAATTGCATCATGCTGGCGAAATTCCACGGCTTTAATGTTGGTACTTGGTTTATAAATTAAAAACAATCTATCTAAAAAAATTGTGTTCTCATTTTCTGGTTTCTTATTTCCAACATTTAAATTTTTCCTGTAAAATAATTAAAATTTAATCGTTTTAAGTTTTGTATTTTTTTACACAATATAATAAAAGTGTAAGCTGAAAGATTCGCTTAAAAATTTCCCTACAAATTCGAATGAAAAAGTTGTGCAACACAGCAACACTTTTTTGCAAACAAGAACCCTGTCTCATTGTTTTACGGTCCTGCACCAAACCCTGGTTTGCAGAAACCACAATAGCAACCCAGATTTTTCACATGGATGTGTGTTTTGATTGACGTTGAAGTGTGTTTTGACATTTCTGTCAAAGCTACATTTCACACTTTATGTTATACACAATGCGTCTGAGTCAAGAGTCAGTTTACGTGTATTAGCAAAGATAATATATCAACAAGAGCCGTCACTCGTTATAAATGCAAGGAAAAAGATGGATGCCGTTTTCTTTCAGGGTTTCGGTAATTTTGTTTTCCTCAGTTTTGTAAATTCGACAGCTGGTAAATTTTTGTTTCGACTCTTGTGTTATTTCAGTTCTCGTCTATTTTCTTTTACATATTTTGTTCTGATTAGACAATAACATATTTATATCGAAATTACCGAAACCCTAAAAGAAAACGGCATCCATCTTGTTCGTTGCTTTCATAACGAGTGGTGGCTCTTGTTGATATATTCTCTTTGGTAGTAGTTACTCCGACATGGCTCTAGCATGACTCAAGAAAATCATAATGAGTTTGATATTTTGTAGAATGACGGCGAGTCAACACGTACACAGATGACTCGCGAGTCAGACGCACTGTGTATAGACCTGTGACGAATTCGATTATTCCTCGACTATTTTCCCTGAGTTCGATCACTGTACGTTAAATAAAACATCATCTCCTCTTTGTGTCACATTCGCACTCTCTCCAAAGAGAATATATCAACAAGAGCCGTCACTCGTTATAAATGTAAGGAAAAAGATGGATGCCGTTTTCTTTCAGGGTTTCGGTAATTTTGTTTTCCTCAGTTTTGTAAATTCGACAGGTGGTAAATTTTTATTTCGACTCTTGTGTTATTTCAGTTCTCGTCTATTTTCTTTTACACATTTTGTTTTGATTAGACAATAACATATTTATATCGAAATTACCGAAACCCTGAAAGAAAACGGCATCCATCTTTCATAACGAGTGGTGGCTCTTGTTGATATATTCTCTTTGCTCTCTCGCTCTCGCGTCATGTACCTGAACAGCTGTAGTTGTCGTAGTGACGCTAGAGTTGGGAGATGAGCGATTCTTGAGAACATTCGCCACACTGCTCGTCCCGATCAGACACATTTCCCGATCCAAACGTTGCTAGCCTCTCCAGGTTAACCACCTTGATTTTGTTTCGTGGTCTTCCAACAGTTTGTATGCGGTAGACAACATCATTTATCCGCTTTATTACTTTATATGGGCCTTCCCAGTTACATTGCAGTTTTGGGGACAAACTTTTCTTTCGTTGTGGGTTGTATAACAGCACCAAATAAATGAAATGAAATGAAATGAAATGAAATGAAATGAAATGAAATGAAATCTCCTTCTTTAAAACCTTCCGAGTTGATGGCTTTGTCGTATCTGGCTTTCATCTTATCACTCATGATCTTCGTCCGTTGTCTTACAAGGTCGTGTATTTCTCTCATTTCTTCTTCCAAGATGCTAGTGGATTTCCTGGCATTTATTCCTTCATCAGCATTTATCCCAAACTTCAAATCAGCTGGCAGCCGAAGATCATTCCCAAAAATTACTTTTGCTGAAGTCTGACCCGTTGTTTCATGTATTGCCGAGCGATATGCCATCAGGAACAAGGAGATGTGCGTGTCCCAATCTTTCTGGAACCTATCCACTACTTTCCTCATATGCTCTTCCAAGGTTCGATTGAAACGTTCCACCATGCCATCTGACTGAGGATGCAATGCAGTTGTTCGAGTTTTCCGAATACCCAATATCTTGCACATTTCTTGGAATACAACTGATTCGAAATTCCTGCCTTGGTCAGAATGTAACTCCATCGGTACACCAAACCTCGCTACCCAATTGTTAATGAACACCTCTGTAATGGTTTCTGCCTCTTGATTTGGAATCGGGTAAACTTCTGGCCATTTGCTGAAATAGTCCATAACAACTAGTACGTATTTTTTTACGAGTGCATTGATCATCTTCGCTTTCCCATACTCTATGTAAGCAACCGGATACCAATTTCAAACTGTTCCACTGTGCCCAATATGACTTGGCAAGAGGACTCTCTGCTGACATCTCCTCCCTTGTTGGTCGTTCATTTTGCTCGATCCCCTGCATCAGACGTACCAGGTCTGGATCCTCTAGCTGATACATTCTTAGTTGATCCATGTTCCATTCATCCGTAGATGTTATAGTCATCAGCCGTACATCTATAACATCTTCCTTGGCCTCAGCTTTCGAACAATGCTTGCATTCCAGGTTACATGGTCGCCGGGACATTGCATCAGCATTACCGTGGTTGCTGCCTTTGCGATGCTCTATGGAAAAGTCGTAACTTTGTAGTCGCTCTATCCACCGTGCCAATTGACCTTCCGGATTACGGAACTGCAAAAGCCATTTCAACGCTGCATGGTCTGTCCTGACGTGGAATCGCTGTCCATAGTGATACTTGTGGAAATTTTTGATGCACTCCACCAATGTCAGTAGTTTTCTTCGTGTTACACAATAGTTCCTTTCGGGCTTTCCAATTGTGCGGCTATAGTATGCCACTACCTTCTCCTGCCCATCGACAAAACTCCTCCAACCGCATAACCACTTGCATCTGTATCCAGAATAAACGTTTAACCTGGATTGGATACGCTAACATTGGGGCAGTGCACAGCCGTTCCTTCAAGGTTTGGAAAGCCACTTCATGTTCCTTCTTCCAATCAAATGACATATTCTTTCTGGTCAACTCATGAAGGCTACTGGCTACGCTGGCGAAATTCGGTACAAATCGGCGATAATACGTGCACAGTCCAAGGAAACTTCGTAACTCATGCAAATCATTGGGTCTTGGCCAATCCTTTACTGCTTCGATCTTCTCTTTAGCCGTGCAAATTCCCTCCGTAGTAACCTTGTGGCCCAAGTAACTTACTTCCTTCTTGAACAATGCACAATTTTTGGGACTTAATTTCAGACCGGCGCCAGCTATCCTTTGGAAAACTTCCTCTAAGTTCTTAAGGTGTTCCTCAAAGATTTTTCCAACACGATGATGTCGTCCAGGTACACCAAACATGTTATCCAATGCAGTCCTTTCAATACTTGATCCATGAGTCTCTCAAAAGTAGCTGAAGCGTTACATAGTCCAAAGGGCATTACCTTAAATTGCCACAGCCCCTCTCCAACGCTGAAGGCTGTCTTTTCCTTATCCTCATCTTTAACCTCCACTTGCCGCTTTTCAAGTCCAGTGTAGAGAACCATTTCGTACCAGATAGTGAGTCCAGAGTATCGTCAATTCTTGGTAGTGGATAGCTGTCCTTTTTCGTTACGTCGTTCAGCTTCCGGTAATCCACACAGAACCGCATTTTTCCATCCTTTTTCTTTACTAGCACTACCGGTGAGCTCCATGGACTAGCTGATGGTTCGATCACGCCGCTGTCACTCATTTCTTGTATAATTTCTCTTACCACTTGGCGTTTGGCCAATGGAACACTTCGAGGAGCTTGGCGGATTGGTCTCGCGTCACCGGTACCAATGTGATGCTTAACTACATTGGTCCGACCTGGTTTGGAGCCATTCTTGTCAAATGTGGTAAAGTCCTTTAGTAGAAGTTGTTTTGCCTTATTCTGGTGGTCTTTTTCGAGCTCTTGCGTCCACGCCGTGATATTATCTGATAGATTAATGTTGCTGGTAGAGACATTTTCCTGGAGCTGTTCACAATATATAATCACCTCCACTTCCTGACATTGTCCCAATATAGCTCCTTTGGAAAGCTTGATCGGCTATCGAAACTCATTTAGTACTCTTACCGGTATACGTCCATCTTGTTTTGTGATAGCCAGTGTTTTTCCTACTAGTATATCCGTCTTTGATTTGTTTGCTGCCTCGACAACCCACAATTTGTTTCTCCCATAATCTCCATCAATCCTTGCCCAAACGACTGCCTCCGACTTCGGTGGAATTTGTTGGCTATCTTCCACGAGTACCCGCTTACTGATGTACTTGTTCTCATAACCAAAATTGAGTGGCACATCCATGTTCTTATAGCTCATAGTCCTGTTTTGCATGTCGATCTTGATGCCTTGGTTGCTTAAGAAATCCACACCAACTATGATCTCATCAACAATATCTGCCACTATAAAATTGTGCAGTACGGTGACATTTCCAATTGCGATTTCTCATGTTACTTCTCCTTGGACTTGGGTGTCCCCACCAGTCTCCGTACGCAACTTTGCTCCATGTAATGGCCTCACTTCTTTGTTGACTAAATCAGTTCGAATGATGGAATGAGATGCGCCCGTATCAATAGTCAGTAAACGCTCCTTTCCGTCCACGAGTCCTCCAACAGTAACATTACTCGACTTCCTTCCGATCTGTGAGACAGAGATTATGGGGCATCCAATTGCGGGCCTACGCCCCTTGCGGCTGACTCTCTTTAGTTTAACGGTTGGTTGGATTGGGAGACTTGCTCATCTCCTTCAGCCTGTTTCTTTGGATTTGCATAGGTGGCCCGCTTCGTCTCCACATCACGTATTCCATTTATGAAACTTTGTATCTTTACCCTCTCCGTGTACTCTACAGGTGCATCCTCGTTTGCTAGGTGCGCTAACCTCTCGATGTCCGATGCAAATTCTTGTAAGGTCTCATTGGGCTTCTGGCATCGATTTTGTAGCTCTATTTGGTGAATCTGCTTCCGATGCTCGCTACCATAACGTCTCTCCACAGCACCCATCAATGCTTCATAGTTGTTTCGTTCGCCATCAGGAATTGTCTGTAAGATTTCGGCTGCCGGTCCTTTCAATGCTACGAAGAGTGCAGCGACTTTGTCTTCAGCGCCCCAGTTGTTCACAGCTGCTGTCTTCTCAAATTGTAGCTTAAATACCTGGAAAGGAACAGAACCGTCAAATGATGGGGTTTTTACCTTGGGTGCGCTTGTTGAAACAGTTGGACGATTTAGCTGCAACTCCTGGATCCGTCCTCTCAACGCATTAACTTCAGCTGTGCCGGAATTTGCGACGGCATTCGTGTCTCCTGCTCTTCCAGCCTTGATGACATATAAACCTTGTGTTCTTCCAACTGAGATGCCATGTGTGTCTTCTGTTCTTCCAGCCTTGATGACATATAAACCTTGTGTTCTTCCAACTGAGATGCCATGTGTGTCTTCTGTTCTTCCAACTGAGATGACATGCGCGTCTCCTGTTGCTCCAACTGAGATGCCATGCAAGTTTTCTGTTCTTCAAACTTTGATGTTATATTCGTCGACATCTGAGCCAATACAGCCAACAGCGAGTTTGTGTCCACATTTGCTACTGAATCCGGAGTATTCTTTTGCTCTTCTATTTTCGTCGCTCCCTCTTCCGAAATCTGAAAAACATAATCGTCAACGTTGATTCCTTCCGCTTCCATAGCCTCGCGTAGACGTGATTGTAGCGCTGGCTTATTGCCTGTTGTTACCATTCCACGTTTCTCCAACTAGTTTTTGAGTAATGGATCTTCAAGTCATTAAACTTTGCCAAATCCTTGCAATGTCCTTGTTACCTTTACAATGTCCTTGTTATCCTTTTCAATGTCCGTGTTATCCTTTTCAATGTCCTTGTTATCCTTTTCAATGTCCTTGTTTTTTAATTAACAATCCCACTTCTGACACCAATTGTGACGAATTCGATTACTCCTCGACTATTTTCCCTGAGTTCGATCACTGTACGTTAAATAAAACACTCAGATTATGCTTAAAAAATAGTACGCTTTATTCACTACTAAAAACCGTAGTACAATATCGCGGGTTAATTCACTGTTCAGTACTTCACTGTACAACACTTGAAAATAGACCGATTGAAGTGCGTTGTCCTTGCGCGGTTTATATACCCTAGCAAACAGCAACTTCATAACCTAGAAATGTCTACCCATTTCTGGGTTATTCGTGCAACAGTGTTCTCGAACGTTTATCTATCGTCATCTCCTATTTGTGTCACATTCGCACTCTCTCGCTCTCGCGTCATGTACCTAAACAGCTGTAGTTGTCGTAGTGACGCTAGTGGTGGAAATACGCTAGAGTTGGGAGATGAGCGATTCTTGAGAACATTCGCCACAGACCCTATAATATTGAGTGCGAATGAAACAGCATAAGAAAACATAGTACAAATAAGAAGGTGATGTCACTGTCAAATATTCGTTGGTGTTGTTCACTACCTGACATTTAAAGAGTTCTGACCTTTCATTCTACCACTTATTCTTGAATAAAATCCTTCTTTTTTGTCATATTCAAACAAAGTTTGACAAATAGAAATATTTTTGAAAACAAATTTTTCAATTAAAAAAATTTGTGGAAAGACGGCGGGAATTGTGATCCGTTTGGGCAATAATTACCAGAAAATACAATTACACTAATTACCAAGACGATATATCTGGACAAAGGGTAGGTACATTGCGCGTGAATGTGAAAATTTCGATTTATATATGCAGTGTTTTGCTCTAGCGCAGAAACTTGTGAACATGCGCTAGAGAGGAAGTACGACGATTGGGTGCCATAGGGCAATATTGCATTGGTTATTTGAAGGCGCCACGAAAAAGTTTTACGCGTTACTATCAATTGGTGAGGAGTTTCGGTAATTGTCTAGTTTAGCTGTCAACTGCTAATAAATTAGCTAAAATATGGAAGATGGCTCAAAAGATGAGGTTTGGCCTCACGATCACGAATCCAGAACCGATATTAATTTTTTGTTTCAGTGAAAAGTTATGGTTAAAACCCCAAAAATTGACCCGGGTTCGATACCAAAATTGGGGTGGAATCCATGGTATTTATGTGCAGAACACCTTCCTCAGTAGGCGGCCTTCGGCCGCGCTTATAAAAAATTACCCTGGGCTACGCCATCCCAAGCCCGGGTAGTTGCCTGAACCGTGGTAACGTGCCACGGTACGCATTCTCTCGCACGTTTTTAGGTACCTACAGCCTAATAAAATTACAACAACCACATGAAAATTTGCAACTTTGATTGCAAATATCTCTTCAGAGAAGCAAAATATTAAAAAAGGGATTCGTGATCCTGAGGCCAAACCCCGTCTTTTGAGCCCCCTCCCATAATTTTAGCTAATTTATTAGCAGTTGACAGCTAAACTAGACAATTACCGGAATTTCTTCGGTAATCATAATTATGCGCAACATCCTGACATGATAGGTACCAGAGATTGCTTTAGTCAAAAATTGCATAGTTGAATTTAGTCATGAACTATAGAAATTAGTGCAAATTTGTGCATTAGTCATTTACTGTTATTCTGTATAACTGGCACACAAAGAGAGATAACCCTGCAAAATCGAGAGTACTATATTTCCTATCCAAAGAGTACTCCAATTGGAGCATCAGAGTACTCCAAATGTAATCCTTTTTATTTATTTTATTTATTTATTATACCTTTCATGAACATGAAATGGTATTATAACTTTGGTCCGATGTTTGTAATTATGAGAAGAAGAAGAGATAGACCCATCAATAAGTATGCCGAAATGATCAGGATGACGAGATGAGTTGATTAAGCCATGTCCGTCTGTCCGTCTGTCTGTATGTCTGTCTGTCTGTCTGTCTGTTTGAACGCAAACTAGTCCCTCAGTTTTTGGGATATTTGGCTGAAATTTTGTATGCGGCCACCATTTTCCAATATAGAAATCATTTGTCGGAACCAGCAAGATCGGACCGATATTACATATAGCTCCCGTACAACCGATTATTCCGATAAACGGATTTTGGGCTATAACTCCTATAATTAAACACCTAGGAACGTGAAATTCTGTAAGTATTGCTATTTTTATATGTGAAATATCGATGTTGAAAATCATCGGGATGGGATAAATATTGTGGCGAATGTTCTCAAGAATCGCTCATCTCCCAACTCTAGCGTAGTTCTATCACTAGCGTCACTACCACAACTACAGCTGTTTAGATACAGGGCGTGAGAGCGACAGAGGGAGAGGCAGCTCGCGTGTTTGCGAATGTGGCACAAAGAGGAGATGGCGATAGATAAACGCTTCGAGAACACTGTTGCACGAATAAACCAGAAAGGTGTAGACATTTCTAGGTTGTGAAGCTGCTGTTTGCTAGGGTATATAAACCGCGCAAAGACAACGCAAATCAATCAGTTTATTTTGAAGTGTTGTACAGTGAAGTACTGAACAGTAAATTAACCCGCGATATTGTACTACGGTTTTTAGTACTGAATAAAGCGTACTACTTATTAAGCAGAATCGGAGTGTTTTATTTAACGTACAGTCAAAGAGAATATATCAACAAGAGCCGTCACTCGTTATAAATGTAAGGAAAAAGATGGATGCCGTTTTCTTTCAGGGTTTCGGTAATTTTGTTTTCCTCAGTTTTGTAAATTCGACAGGTGGTAAATTTTTATTTCGACTCTTGTGTTATTTCAGTTCTCGTCTATTTTCTTTTACACATTTTGTTTTGATTAGACAATAACATATTTATATCGAAATTACCGAAACCCTGAAAGAAAACGGCATCCATCTTGTTCGTTGCTTTCATAACGAGTGGTGGCTCTTGTTGATATATTCTCTTTGGTACAGTGATCGAACTCAGGGAAAATAATCAAGGAATCATCGAATTCGTCACAATATTGTGGCGAATGTTATCAAGAATCGCTCATCTTCCACCACTAGCGTCACTACCACAACTACAGCTGTTTACATACGTGAGAGCGACAGAGAGGCAGCTCGCGTGTTTGCGAATGTGGCACAAAGAGGAGATGACGATAGATAAACGCTTCGAGAACACTGTTGCACGAATAAACCAGAAAGGTGTAGACATTTCTAGGTTGTGAAGCTGCTGTCTGCTAGGGTATATAAACCGCGCAAAGACAACGCAAATCAATCAGTTTATTTTGAAGTGTTGTACAGTGAAGTACTGAACAGTAAATTAACCCGCGATATTGTACTACGGTTTTTAGTACTGAATAAAGCGTACTACTTATTGAACAGAATCGGAGTGTTTTATTTAACGTACAGTGATCGAACTCAGGGAAAATAATCAAGGAATCATCGAATTCGTCACAATTGGTGTCAGAAGCGGTATTGTTAAATAAATACAAGGACATTGAAAAGGATAACACGGACATTGAAAAGGATAACTAGGACATTGTAAAGGTAACAAAGGACATTGCAAGGATATGGCAAAGTTTAATGACTTGAAGATCCAACAACTCAAAAACGAGTTGGAGAAACGTGGAATGGTAACAACAGGCAATAAGCCAGAGCTACAATCACGTCTACGGGAGGCTATGGAAGCGGAAGGAATCAACGTTGACGATTATGTTTTTCAGCTTTCGGAAGAGGCAGCGACGAAAATAGAAGAGCAAAAGGATACTCCGGATTCAGTGGCAAATGTGGACACAAACTCGCTGTTGGCTGTATTGACTCAGATGTCGACGAATATAACATCAAA
The DNA here is from genome assembly GCA_964058755.1 of Campiglossa producta. Taxonomy (NCBI): domain Eukaryota; kingdom Metazoa; phylum Arthropoda; class Insecta; order Diptera; family Tephritidae; genus Campiglossa; species Campiglossa producta. Next base: position 148,853,506 of record CAXKVI010000001.1, read on the forward strand.
GTTGGAACAACAAGAGACACGCTTGGCATCTCAGTGGGAAGAAACGAAGACGCACATGGCATCTCAAATATTGCACTTGTCTACACAGCTAGAGGAACAGGAAGCACGTATGTCCTCAAAACTAGAGGCGCGCATGGACGAGAAACTAATGCAGCTTGAGGAGAAAGTCGAAGCCGAGGTGGATGCGTTAAGAAGTCGTATCCAGGAGTTGCAGCTGAATCGTCCAAGTGTTTCCACAAGCGTACCCAAGGTAAAACCCCCATCATTTGACGGTTCTGTTCCTTTCCAGGTATTTAAGCTACAATTTGAGAAGACAGCAGCTGTGAACAACTGGGGCGCTGAAGATAAAGTCGCTGCACTCTTCGTAGCATTGAAAGGACCGGCAGCCGAAATTTTACAGACTATTCCTGATGGCGAACGAAACAACTATGAAGCATTGATGGGTGCTGTGGAGAGACGTTATGGTAGCGAGCATCGGAAGCAGATTTATCAAATAGAGCTACAAAATCGCTGCCAGAAGCCCAATGAGACCTTACAAGAATTTGCATCGGACATCGAGAGGTTAGCGCACCTAGCAAACGCGGATGCACCTGTAGAATACATGGAGAGGGTAAAGATACAAAGTTTCATAAATGGAATACGTGATGTGGAGACGAAGCGGGCCACCTATGCAAATCCAAAGAGATCATTTGCGGAGACGGTGTCACATGCTTTAACTCAAGAAACAGCATCACTTTTGTGCAAACCAGCGTACAAAGCTCATCGTGTGGAAGTAGAACGACCAGAATGGGTGGACGCAATCCTAGAAGCAGTAAACGGAAAGCAACAGAAAAATGAAGCGGCCATTAAATGCTTCAAGTGCGGAAAATCTGGTCACATTGCACGTTATTGTGGATCTGGATCTAGCTCCAATAATTCCAGTAATGGAAGCGGACGTAAGCGCAAGGCTGAAGGAGATGATCAAGTCTCCCAATCCAACCAACCGTTAAACTAAAGAGAGTCAGCCGCAAGGGGCGTAGGCTGGCTCCCGCAATTGGATGCCCCATAATCTCTGTCTCACAGATCGGAAGGAAGTCAAGTAATGTTACTGTTGGAGGACTCGTGGACGGAAAAGAGCGTTTACTGACTATTGATACGGGCGCATCTCATTCCATCATTCGATCTGATTTAGTCAACAAAGAAGTGAGGCCATTACATGGAGCAAAATTGCGTACGGCAACTGGTGAGGACACTCAAGTCCAAGGAGAAGTGCGGTGCAAAGTTGTGATTGAGAATGTGACTACATACCACAACTTCTTAGTGGCAGATATTGTGGACGAAGTCATCATTGGCGTCGACTTCTTGGCTGTGAGAGACATTCACATGAACCTGAGAAATAGAGTTATGACATACAATGGCCAAGAAGTACCTCTGATCTTTGGACACAACATTGGGTATTGCACCAAAGGAGATTCATTAGAGGTGAAGCACAAGGACACTCGAAAGGCAAAGGTACCTCCTCAACCAATGGCTTTGATAGACAAATGCCTGCTTGAGAATATTCGGATAAGTCAACAGGAAGATTCAGATCTGGCATGTGTGATCAGAGGGCTTGAGCGAAACAAACGACCAGCAAGAAAAGAAATGTCAGCGGCGAGTCCAGTTGCCAAGTCATATTGGGCACAATGGAACAGTTTACGAATGGTATCCGGTTGTTTGCATCGAATATGGGAGAGTGAGGATGGTCAATGCGCTCGGAAGCTTATAGTTGTTCCAAGGAAGCGGGTGTCTGATGTTCTCAGGGAAATGCATAACGATCCAAGTGGAGGTCATCTAGGAGTCAAGAGGACCTTGGAGAGGATTAAGCAGACATTTTATTGGGTTGGTTACGGTCAGTCGGTAAAGGAGTGGATTGCCAAATGCGATGAGTGCATCAGAGCAAAGGTGCTGAGGTCCACGAGTCATGGTCTAAGGAGGCAGTGCAACTCAGATGCACCGGTTGAGAGGATTACCTTGGATGAAGCTGGTCCATTCCCCGGAAGTATAAGCAAAAACATGAAAACCAGGTACGACAAAGCAATGGAAACAGAAGGGTTTCTGGAAGGAGATATAGTATTCCTTAACAGGCCACAACGGAGGAAAAGTGTGTCTCCCAAAGTTCAGTGCAACTGGGAAGGACCATACAGAGTTGTGAAACGGATCAACGACGTTGTTTACCGCATACAGGCTGTTGGAATGCTACGGAACAAAATGAAAGTGGTTCCCCTGGAGAGACTAGCAACGTTTGGATCGGGAAATGTGTCTGATCGGGACGATCAGACTTAGGTGGAGGGCAGTGTGGCGAATGTTATCAAGAATCGCTCATCTTCCACCACTAGCGTCACTACCACAACTACAGCTGTTTACATACGTGAGAGCGACAGAGAGGCAGCTCGCGTGTTTGCGAATGTGGCACAAAGAGGAGATGACGATAGATAAACGCTTCGAGAACACTGTTGCACGAATAAACCAGAAAGGTGTAGACATTTCTAGGTTGTGAAGCTGCTGTCTGCTAGGGTATATAAACCGCGCAAAGACAACGCAAATCAATCAGTTTATTTTGAAGTGTTGTACAGTGAAGTACTGAACAGTAAATTAACCCGCGATATTGTACTACGGTTTTTAGTACTGAATAAAGCGTACTACTTATTGAACAGAATCGGAGTGTTTTATTTAACGTACAGTGATCGAACTCAGGGAAAATAATCAAGGAATCATCGAATTCGTCACAATATTTCACATAGCTCCCATACAATCGATTGTTCCGATAAAAGGATTTTGGGCTATAACTCCGGTAATTAAATACCTAGGAACGTGAAATTTTGGACGTATTGCTCTTTTTATATGTGAAGTATCGATGTTGAAAATCATAGAGATGGGATAAATATTTCACATAGCTCCCATACAATCGATTATTCCGATAAACGGATTTTGGTAGATAACTCCTGTAGTTTTATAGGAACGTGAAATTTCGTAACTATTGCTATTTTAGAATGTGGAATGTCGGTGTTAAAAATCAATGAGATTGGACCAATATAACACATCGCCCCCATATAATCGATAGTTCCGATAATTTCGGTATGAGCTTAAGTTAAATTCACACAGGCTGTACTGGGATCAAACAGTGAAAATCGAGACGCTTATTCATGAAAGGTATTTAGCCTTCGGCACAGCCGAAGACAGCTTTCCTTACTTGTTTATTTATTAAGAAAGTATCCAATACAACAACCATGGGCTATATTTCAGCAAAGGATACATAATATGGTATACATACTTAGAGACACGTACAAAGGTGTAGCTTACAACTAGCCTTTTAAGGAAAGAAAGGAGTAAAGTGTGAAGTAAGGGGAAGCAATGGATAAAATAGATACATAGTAACACGACTTATTTTGCGTACATTTTTTGCAATTCATTTTTGAAACGCAAAGGGTTTAGAATATTTCTTATTTTAACGTCGAGACTGTTCCAAAGACGAACGACATGGACGAAAAATTGGCGTTCAGATACTAATGAGTTGTATTTTGTGTGCAGAAGCTGTTGCGACCTAGCTGATCGGGTAAACAGTACTCTGTTATATAGATAGGATGGTTCTTTTGTTACAAGAACTTTGTGTAGCAAAGTGAGGCATTTCAACTTCAACAAGTCATCAAAGGTCATCGAACATACTCTGGAAGCGTAAGATGTTATATGATCATAGCGGCTTATGCCATATATGTATCTCGCAATGTTGTTGTACAGCACATTTAGTTTTCTTTTACACACGCTATCACAGTTGGCAAACAATTCGCATCCGTATAAAAGGGTTGGTAGCAAATAAGCCTTAGCCAAGACTAATCGAGTTTTAATTGGAGTAAAGTATTGGGTATTCCAAAGAGTTCTTAGCATGCCATACACCTTCCCTATCGCGCTTAAAATGTGGTTGTTCCACGTCAAAGTCCTATTAAAGATAACTCCTAGGTTTTTAGTAGAGTCCACGAAATGTATTTCAGAATCGTTTAATATAACTTTAGCGTTTTGATTAAGGGGAAAATGTTTTTTGTAGATGGCAATGCACTTAGATTTGCTTGGGTTGAGTAGTAAGCCATTACTGTCGGCCCATTCATAAACAGAGCGCAGGTCACTGTTGAGATTGTTAATGCAAGCGTCAATTGAGTTGGGCGGGCTACTGATGTACAACTGGACGTCGTCAGCATAAATATGTATTCTAGAGTGCTCTAGTACTTTAGGCAGGTCGTTGATGTAGAGAACAAACAGTAAAGGACCAAGTATCGATCTCTGTGGAACCCCTTTAGGAACATTCAAGAAGCTCGACAAGGCATTATCAATGCTGACAGCTTGCGATCGATCAGTTAAATAAGATTTCATCAGGTTCAGGGACGGTTGGGAAAAGTTAAACAAATTTTTTAATTTCAGACACAAAAGCTCATGATCAACACTATCAAAGGCTTTAGAATGATCCAAAAGGGTAAGAAAAGTTATTTGATTTTCATCTAATTTCAATCTAATATCGTCGGCAACATTTAGTAGTGCGGAAATGCAACTTCTATTTGCCCTGAACCCAGATTGAAAATTACTTAGCATGGACTTTTTTCTCATAAAGGAGCTAATCTGCCTATGCATTATGTGCTCCAGAACCTTTGACAGATAGGGTAGAATCGCTATGGGTCGAAACTCTCCGTTTGGCTTTTGGAAAGGCAAAATCTTGGCTCTTTTCCAGTTGTCTGGGAACACGGACGTGGTAAGAATTGTATTCATTGTATTCATATAAAAATTGTGCTGCAATTAACATTGCGATGTCCTAGGACTGGACCACCTACTCCAACCTTCGCTTTGTTTCTGCTACTGCATAAAGTACTCCAGTGTTGTTGTCCTTGGAGTATCTACTGTCAGAGCACCTTGCAAACTACTCCAATGTTATTACTCCTTGGAGAAACTACTGTCAGAGTACTTTGGAATGTACTCCAATGTTACTCCTTGGAGTATGTCAGAACGATAGTGTCGTGAATTTCGCGGATAAGGCACGAGCAATGATCGCTTTCAAAAAGCTGAAGGTGGTCCGATGAGGATTACTATTGGAGTACTCCAATATCAAAAAATTGGAACACATAATCCAACGATTTTTGCAGGGTAACATTGAAGTGCTCGCAGCTATAACAAATTGTTATTAACAATCGACCAGTTGGATCATGTTGTGCGTGTGTGCGCCAACGTGCTACACTGCTAGGGAAGAACTACAAAGAAGAAATAGTACAAAACACAATTTAGCATCAGCGCCCAAACGCAGCTATGAGATCAGGGACCGCAAATAACAGTTATGTATAAGGTAAAATTTAGCAAAAATTAATACGTGAAACTTATCCTGCGTCGCAAAAAGTCTGCTTAATGTTGAAACACGAATAAATTATTTAATTAAGCTATAGCTATAGTTTATAATTTTTTTTTTTTTTTTATTTCATAACTTGATATAAACACAACAGCATTCAAAAAACTTTGTCTTTAAAATTAAGTGAAATTAATCCTTATACTGAGCATTAAAACTTTAAAGGAACAAAATTCGCAAAACCGATAAATGTCAATTTTGCTCATAACGAATTTTGGCCCATCGCGATTAAGTTGTAAAATCACACCTTTTTTTCTAATTTTGGTAAACCTATTTAGGTTAGTTGATGTGTCTCACGATTTTTGAATATTTTTGTATTTTTTTTTTATGTTTGGATTAATCTTTTTTGTTTGTTTACTTTACTTGTTTAGTTGCCATAATGTACATTGAATTATTTACCTGAGAATTTTTTAATTGTGTACCTAACAAAACTTGTGTCTGTACTATGTACCTACATTATTTAACTAAGGATTTTTTATTCAAGTTAACGAACTGTATATATTGTGGCGAATGTTATCAAGAATCGCTCATCTTCCACCACTAGCGTCACTACCACAACTACAGCTGTTTACATACATGACGTGAGAGCGAGAGAGGGAGAGGCAGCTCGCGTGTTTACGAATGTGGCACAAAGAGGAGATGACGATAGATAAACGCTTCGAGAACACTGTTGCACGAATAAACCAGAAAGGTGTAGACATTTCTAGGTTGTGAAGCTGCTGTCTGCTAGGGTATATAAACCGCGCAAAGACAACGCAAATCAATCAGTTTATTTTCAAGTGTTGTACAGTGAAGTACTGAACAGTGAGTTAACCCGCGATATTGTACTACGGTTTTTAGTAGTAAATAAAGCGCACTATTTATTAAGCAGAATCGGAGTGTTTTATTTAACGTACAGTGATCGAACTCAGGGAAAATAATCAAGGAATCATCGAATTCGTCACAATTGGTGTCAGAAGCGGTATTGTTAAATAAATTCAAGGACATTGAAAAGGATAACAAGGACATTGAAAAGGATAACAAGGACATTTTAAGGATAACAAGGACATGGCAAAGTTGAATGAGTTGAAGATCCAGCAACTCAAAAACGAGTTAGAACGACGTGGATTTGCAACAACGGGCAATAAAGCAGAGCTACAATCACGGTTGCGAGAGGCTATGGAAGCAGAGGGAATCAACGTCGACGACCACGTTGTTCAGCTTGCGGATGAGGCGACGAAAATAGAAGAGCAAAAGGATTCTCCGGATTCAGTGGAAAATGTGGACACAAACTCTTTATTGGCTGCCTTGGCTCAGATGTCAAACAACATAACATCAAGCATGGCATCTCAGTTGGAACAACAAGAGTCACGCATGACTTCTCAGATCTCAGCTCAACTTGAGGATCAGGAGGCCCGGTTATCTTCAAAAATAGCATTGCAGCTGGAGGAGCAGGAAGAGCGTATGTCATCACAGCTAAAAATACAGGACAAGAAAATAATGCAACTTGAGGAGAAAGTCGAGGCCGAGGTGGATGCGTTAAGAAATCGCATCAAGGAGTTGCAGCTGAATCGCACAGTGGTTTCAACAAGCGCACCCAAGGTAAAAACCCCATCCTTTGACGGTTCTGTCCCTTTCCAGGTATTTAAGCTACAATTTGAGAAGACAGCAGCTGTGAATAACTGGGGCGCTGAGGACAAAGTCGCTGCTTTATTTGTGGCTTTGAAAGGACCTGCAGCCGAAATCTTACAGACTATTCCGGATGCTGAAAGAAACGACTATGAAGCGTTGATGGGAGCCCTTGAAAGACGTTACGGTAGCGAGCATAGGAGGCAGATATTTCAAATGGAGCTACAGAATCGCTTCCAGAAGGCTAATGAGACATTGCAGGATTTTGCATGGGACATTGAGAGGTTAGCTCATTTGGCGAACGCAGATGCACCCGTGGAATACATCGAGAGGGTAAAGATCCAAAGATTCATAAATGGAATAATGGATGTAGACACGAAGCGAGCCGCATATGCAAACCCCAAAAGGACATTCGCAGAGACGGTATCACACGCTTTATTGCAAGAGACAGCCTCGATTTTATGTAAACCAGCAGGCGAATTCTAGAAATCTCCATCCATCTCCATCTCGTAAATGCTAAAATGCTTGAGCAAATGAACTCTCAGAATTTTAGGAGATGACGCTTATTTGCGATTCTGATCCACAAGCCGCCTAGCTATGATAATAGTTCGTTATCTGCACTAAAGATGGCACGCAGGCATCACTGCAAGATGTCAATTTAGGTGTGATCCTTTACAACTCAGAAAAAGCCAGAAGTAAACCGAAACGCCCGAAGTTACTAGCTACTAATCCCTTATTTTTCAGCGTTACTCTACTTTTTTAATTACAAAATAAATTCCATTTTCGGTAAAAAGATTTGTGTTTGTTTATTAAAGTCGGTTAAGAACAGATTTTAAATTGTTATCTAATATCTTTAAACGAGTTAATCTTGTATATTTGTATTTTTGTATGTTCGGACTATCTCGAGAACCGCTTGACCGATTGGGATGAAATTTGGCACAAAGATAGTATGATGGATTCTAAGACTACCCACTTTAGGGTTGCCACTTGGGGCGGTTTACAGGGTTGCCACCTATCCCATTTTTTTTAATTATGGAGCAAGATATGCCAATATGGGTATCATATGAAAGGTATTTTCGGCGAGATACCAACTAAAATATTTTCAAGTAGAGTTGCCACCTAGGGTTGCCACCTTACCACAATATATTTGTATATCCGGTACTATCTCGAGAATCGCTTGACCGAATTGGCTGAAATTTGGCATGGTGATAGTGTGATCGATTTTAAGACTACCCACTTTAGGGTTGCCACTTGGGGCGGTTTACAGGGTTGCCACCTCTCCCTTTTTTTTAATTATGGAGCAAGATATGCCAATATGGGTATCATATGAAAGGTATTTTCGGCGAGATACCAACTAAAATATTTTCAAGTAGGGTTGCCACCTTACCGGAGTATATTTGTATATTTGTAGGTCCGGTACTATCTCGAGAACCGCTTGACCGATTGGAATGAAATTTGGCACATTGATAGCATGATTGATTCTAAGACTATACACTTTGGGGTTGTCACTTGGGGCGGTTTACAGGGTTGCCACCTATTTAATTTTTTTTTTTTATTTAAGGAGCTAGATATGCCAATATGGGTATCAAATGAAAGGTATTTTCGCTGACATACCAACTAAAATATTTTCAAGTAGAGTTGTCCGCACAAAGTCCATTACGGCTACGAAAATTACAAGATTTTAATAATTTGCCCACATATAAAGGACAGTGTAACACATCCTCACAAGGTTCCCACCTATTTGATATTTTTTTGGAAATCTATGTTGGAAAGCTTATAGTGTTGGTGAGTAAAGTTAGCACTAAATTGATAGCACCGAGCAAGCTCGGTCACCCAGGTACTATACACCTTAATTTAATTATTTATTGAGTTTTTCTCTATAAAATTGTTATACGGAAACAAAGAATGTTTTTTAGTTATAACTTTTAAATGATAAATAATATTACTTTTGTGACTCCGGATTATGATTTCTAGGACTGAAACTCGACTTTTGATTCCTCTCCCGACTTTTTCCTACGTGTTTTTTGCAGTTTTAGTAGGATATAAAAAAATACAATTTCCAAAATTATGGGCAAATACATAATTAAATATCAATTTTTCTTATAAATTACACATATTTATTGTTTTTGAGTAATTTTAGGGCCTAAAACAACATAATTCTCCCCTTTTTCCTATTTTTTTGCGTTTTAGCAACAACTTTTTTTCGTCGCCAAAATTTGCCAGCTTTTGGAGAAAATTGGAGATTTTACGAGATGGCTAAAATTTCAGAATCGCAAATTTAGCTTAGTAGCTGTCAAAAACAGCTGATCTACGTTATCTGATTCATTTTGCGTTCATCGCTTAAATATGCCATAAAATGAAGCAAAGATGGAGATTTATAGCGATTTTCTTTCACTGGAATCGCAAAAGTTGCTAAAATTTGGCAAAATGAATTTAGAGATTTTTGGAGATTGAAATTAAGCGTTAGCGAAATCTGGAATTCATATACAGATAACAAGGTTCGCCATGTGGAAAAGGACACATCAGAATTGGTCGAAAAAATCAACAAAGTTCTGGAAGCCTTGAATGGATCACAAAAGAAAAGCGATGGTGTCATTAAATGTTTCAAGTGCGGAAAATCTGGCCATATGGTGCTTCATTGCAACATCGGCTCCAGAGACTTCGGCAATGCTTGTGGACGTAAGGGTAACGCTGGAGGAGATGACCAAGATGAATGCCCTATAGTTTCTGTGTCGCAGGTCGGAGGGAAAGCAAGTACTGTTACTGTTAGAGGTTTCTTGGACGGAAAAGAGCGGTTATTCACTGTGGATACTGGCGCATCTCATTCCATTATTAGAAGTGACTTGGTCCAAAAGAGAGTACGACCATTGCAGGATGCAAAGTTGCGGACAGTAACTGGTGAAAGTAAGCTGGTTCATGGAGAAGTGCGGTGCAAAGTTGCGATTGGGAATGCGACTACATACCACAACTTCTTAGTGGCAGATATTGTGGACGAAGTCATCTTTGGCGTCGACTTCTTGGCTGTGAGAGACATTCACATGAACCTGAGAAATAGAGTTATGAGATACAATGGCCAAGAAGTACCTCTGATCTTTGGACACAACATTGGGTATTACACCAAAGGAGTTTCATTAGAGATGAAGCACAAGGACACTCGAAATGCAAAGGTACCTCCTCGACCAATAGCTTTGATAGACAAATGCCTACTTGAGAATATTTGGAGAAGTCAACAGGAAGATTCCGATCTGGCATGTGTGATCCGAGGGCTCGAGCGAAACAAACGACCAGCAAGAAAAGAAATGTCAGCGGCGAGTCCAGTTGCCAAGTCATATTGGGCACAATGGAACAGTTTACGAATGGTATCCGGTTGTTTGCATCGAATATGGGAGAGTGAGGATGGTCAATGCGCTCGGAAGCTTATAGTTGTTCCAAGGAAGCGGGTGTCTGATGTTCTCAGGGAACTGCATAACGATCCAAGTGGAGGTCATCTAGGAGTCAAGAAGACCTTGGAGAGGATTAAGCAGACATTTTATTGGGTTGGTTACGGTCAGTCGGTAAAGGAGTGGATTGCCAAATGCGATGAGTGCATCAGAGCAAAGGTGCTGAGGTCCACGAGTCATGGTCGAAGGAGGCAGTGCAACTCAGATGCACCGGTTGAGAGGATTGCCTTGGATGAAGCTGGTCCATTCCCCGGAACTATAAGCAAAAACATGAAAGCCAGGTACGACAAAGCAATGGAAACAGAAGGGTTTCTGGAAGGAGATTTAGTATTCCTTAACAGGCCACAACGGAGGAAAAGTGTGTCTCCCAAAGTTCAGTGCAACTGGGAAGGACCATACAGAGTTGTGAAACGGATCAACGACGTTGTTTACCGCATACAGGCTGTTGGAATGCTACGGAACAAAATGAAAGTGGTTCCCCTGGAGAGACTAGCAACGTTCGGATCGGGAAATGTGTCTGATCGGGACGATCAGACTTAGGTGGAGGGCAGTGTGGCGAATGTTATCAAGAATCGCTCATCTTCCACCACTAGCGTCACTACCACAACTACAGCTGTTTACATACATGACGTGAGAGCGAGAGAGGGAGAGGCAGCTCGCGTGTTTACGAATGTGGCACAAAGAGGAGATGACGATAGATAAACGCTTCGAGAACACTGTTGCACGAATAAACCAGAAAGGTGTAGACATTTCTAGGTTGTGAAGCTGCTGTCTGCTAGGGTATATAAACCGCGCAAAGACAACGCAAATCAATCAGTTTATTTTCAAGTGTTGTACAGTGAAGTACTGAACAGTGAGTTAACCCGCGATATTGTACTACGGTTTTTAGTAGTAAATAAAGCGTACTATTTATTAAGCAGAATCGGAGTGTTTTATTTAACGTACAGTGATCGAACTCAGGGAAAATAATCAAGGAATCATCGAATTCGTCACAATATGTATGTATATATTTTCAATTAGTTTATTTCAACATTATAAACCTGAGTTTTAAATGAAAAAAAAAAAAAAATATATATATATATACGTATCTTGATACATTCTTGAATTTGGAAAGTTTGCTGTTTATCTACATACATTTCTAACCACTGCCTTTTTTCCTATCTCCTTTATTACGTGCGAGCCATTGTATACCTTAGAGGGATAAACAATGGTGCGAGCGCTTCCATATTGCGTCGCAGACGCAAGTAACAGAATACATACATGCATATGTACATATATCCACGTAAACCAGCAAACATATGGTGATTTCGTTTCATCAAAAAAATGCGCATTTTTGTTACACTTTCAATTTTCCGTTTTCGTTTGCAAAATGAAGGTAAAACGTCAAACATGATATGTTTTCGTTTCCTAAAAATGTACACTTCAAGAGTGTAAAAAAATCACACTTTTTACCCTCTGAAGCTTTGACAGGGTAGCTGGTTGCACTGAAAATCAGGTGACGAAAATTTTATTTCATAGATAAATTTGGTGAAATAAATTGGATTTTGCAATAACAATTAAATATGGGTGAAAAACGGAACCTAATTATTCAAGCACATAGCATAGCAAACGGGGCAGTGTTTTATGTTCGTTTTATCGATAACAGGTTCATGCAGAACAGGTACACTTTTATCACATCTTTATAGTGTTCTGTGCAAGAGTGTAAACATGTTCAACGTGAAAGTGTACATTTTTTTCGATGAAACGAGATCAGCAATAGTGTATCAGTACAAGTGTAAACTATTCTTTTGACAGCACAAATCGACGTCAAAAAATTGTTGGCTTACAAATCGCTGTCAAAAATTGGCAAATTCTAACGGGAAAATCTGGGTTGCTATTGTTGTTTGGGCACTCGGCAAAACAGGGTTTTGTGCTGGACCGAATATCAACGAAACAGGGTTCCTGTTTGCACAACTTTTTCACTCCAGATTGTAGGGCAACTTTTAAGCGAATCTTTCAGTTTATACTTTTATTATACTTTATATCACAGAAAAAAAAACAATTTTCAATTCAATTCAATTCAATTTATTTAATAAAGTGGTTGTGTCTGTAAGACAGAGTCTTTTAAAGCACATCATCAGCCATTAATTACAAAGTTTAGAAGTACTTAAAATAGAATAAATATAATTCTTACATCTAAAGAGAGGAGTGACATTTTTATTAGGTGAGAGTAAAGAAAAGAGATGAAAGACGTATTTGCTTCGAAGACACATTAATCACGCTGAAATGAAGTGGTCATGAATCAACCCTCTGTAGTTGCTCCTACTCAGGACACCTTTAAGAGATTCAGGAAGAGAGTTCCACAGCCTTACAGCATTTACGAGAAATAGTCTCGAGGAGGACAGGTAAACATATCTGGGAATTGTCAAGTTGCGGCGCCTACAAGACCTTGAAAATTGCAGTTTTTCATAGAGGTAGTGAGGTGTTTTAAATTCAATGAGGTTAAACATAAATATACAGTTCCGAGCCGCCATATAGTCAAAAATGGTACATCCTAGGACCTTGCACTTCCAAGGAGAGATGTGATCATATCTTTTTAAGCCGTACACGTAACGCGTTATGTTATTAAAGGCAACTTCAATTTTGTGGTACGAAGCAGAATCAAGTCGACTATAAACAAGCTCTGAGTAGGTTATATGTGGCACTATAAGTTGAATGGCTAGCTTTTTTCTGGTCTCTAAGGGCGTAAACGATGAAGACATTCTTAATCTGCGCAAAACTAAATAGACATTGCTCACAACTTTATTCACGTGGTCGACACAGCTTAGCTTAGAATTAATCACAAAGCCTAGGTTTGTAATCTTGGTAGTAAACGAAAGCACACTATTACCTTACAGAAAAAATTTGAGGTAAGTATCTTCGAAATGAGAAATTAGACAGAAAATGAAAACAAACGTTTTTTTCACTATCACGTTAGCCCTAACCAACACTTTTTATGATAGATAACAAACGCTTTCTGTACATTAAACTGGCGGCTAGAGTTAATGGGAGATGCCAACAGTTTTAAGTTGGACCTTTAAACTTATACGGAAATTGTGAAAGTCACACTGGAAAAATCTGGTTACCTTCTTGTATTTGGAAACATGTATGTACAATGTTTTTTGATAGATTTACTATCAAATACATATCTTAACAGTTTGACTTAAATGAATGCAACGAGGCTATAACTATATAACAGTACACCTGCACAAAGAACACTTCAAACCCCAAAATTTGGTATTTGTTTCCTTTAGGGGTCAACTGCTAATAAATTAGCTAGAATTATGGGAGATAGCTCAAAATACGGGGTTTGGCATCAGGATCACGAATCCGGAAGCGCTTTTTTAATATTTTGCTTCTCTGAAGAGAACCCGCCCCAATTTTGGTACCGGGCCCGGGTCAATTTTCGGTTTTTTGACCATAACTTTCCACAGACACAAAAAAATTAAAAAGCGCTTCCAGATTCGTGATCCCCGTATTTTGAGCTATCTTCCATAATTCTAGCTAATTTTTTAGGAGTTGACCCCAAAGCTAATTATTAGCAGTTGTTTGTTATTTGTTTAATAGAAAATAGTGAGCAGACTCGAAAGAGTTATTCTAACTAATAATTTTATATAATTCGCTGTTATTTATGTTAAAAAAAATCAAATTTCTAAGTTTTAGCGAACTACTTTTTTATTCAACCTACTACTCATTTTTTATACCAAATCGAATGCAACTCGGCGCAAAATGATGCTCTTTTTCCAAAAAAACAACTCTGATGAACAGGTGTTAAACTCATTTTGGAATTTTGACGTCTATGTAGAAGAGTTTACACTTGTATTGGTACACTATGGTTCCTGTGCTGCATACACTGCATATCCACTAAAGGGCTGTATAGCGCCCGTTACATAGCGGTGAAATACGTTGTCAAAAATACTGCCATGTAAAGCTACATTTAAACTGCACCAAATGCGTCACTTTTGGCCAAGTTTTTTCGAGACCGTTCATCCGCAAATTGAATTTGATCAGCAAATTAGGTCAAATTAAATTAAATTCGTCTAATTTGGCAAACAAATTCATTATGCGGGCAAACATTCTCGAAATAAGTTCGCCAAAAGCGACGCATTTGGTGCAGTGTAAATGTATCATAAAAGTAATTGAGTGTAAAGTAAAAAGACGGTGAAGTTCACCGTAATGTAATATAGCGGCAGGCATACAAATATAGCGTCCGTCATGACGCTGGCAATTTTTCGTCAACGTTTTTTCTCACCGTCATTGTCATAGCGGTATAAATTCAATAAAGTTTTTCAAATTCGTTTACAAAAACAACAAATATTTTAAAAATATAGAAGAGAAAAAAAAGAAAAGTGGCCGCAAATTTGCAATTTCAAATGGATTGAAGTCACCGCTACTTGCATTGTGAAATATTAAGATTGTTTATTGCCATATTGTTCACTTTATTTACATTGCCATTACCATAAATCTCTATGTATCATTTACTCTGTCACCTCTATTATTCAATTTGTAATCGATTACTATGTACTAATAAATTGTGGAAACCCTGGATTTTTGCCATCCCTTTGGAATGCGATCCCGTTTGTTCAATGACCGACAAACTTAGCAAGGGCAAATTGACTTGTCAGATCGTGTTTCAAACGGTGTGCAAAAATACCAGGAATTAAACTGGCTGGCTAAAGCCTGTTAAAACCTGAAGCACCGTTGTCGTAACAAGCTTTAATTCCTGCCCACAACGTTTATTCACTGCCGAATTTCATTTGCCAAATATTGCCGCTTATATTCACCGTGCCTTTGAATACGTCAATCGGAACAAATTGTGTTTAAGCGCCTGCTACCACTCGCCGAACATAAGCGTTATTATTAAATTCGGACGTGTATGCAAAATATGATACTTCGGTCGCCATTACGCCGGAGTAAACGCCTTCAGTCAAACAGTTCTACAGCCGTCACTTTGCCATCTTCCAGCACATCCGCTGAAGCCACTTCTAGCACTGCACTAATTACTGAACAGCCAAAAAGCGATACAGTTGAAGCAATGTCACTTACTACATCGTCCACTGGCCCATTAACTAGCGCTCCGCCAGTCACCACCATACAATCCAGCGCTCCATCATATGGCCAACCACCACCACATGCCAGAATCCAGTGCCCAATCAGGTACGGCTACACCAGCAGGCACTGTATTCACAACCGCACCGTCATTGAGCGCTCAATCGAATATCGGCGCGCCAGGGGATATTTCAATGTTCATTGCCTCATCGCCTGGCGCTCAAGCAATGGGCAAAAATCCAATCGTCACGCCAATGACAAGCGCCACATCGTCCAGCGCCCAATTTACGATCAGTGTCTTACCGCCTGGCGCTCAAACAATGGGCAACAAGCCAATCGTCACGCCAATGACAAGCGCCACATCGTCCAGCGCCCAAGCAACTGCACCACCAAGCCTTGGTGATCCATTAAGCATCTCTTTGACACGTGCCTCATCATCATTTAGTATACCAGCAATGTATGCTTGGCCATTGTACACTAGCGCAGCCAACGGTCAACAGCGCAACATGCCAGCGCACACAACAATGCTATCTAATGTTACATCAGCTAATGGTATACAAGTAAATATGAGTACATCCAGCCGGACTGACCAGGTAAGAGACTTTATTTCAAACCCTTCTCATGTCAATTTAGATTCCAGCACCGACGTTTCGGTCGGGCTTACCTCTGCTAACGTCAACCCCGTCAGTTTAGAACTTGCCAATGCCCATGCCACAATATCAAGGTCCAACGAATCTGACTCCTCACAGATGAACGTCCTTTACCAAATGCAACAACAAATAAGCAAATTAGAGGTGCAACTAAAAATAGAATACGCCAGAATATCCGAAAGCGAACGTCAAGGTCCAGCATTAGCGTCATCACCTCCAATGCCGGCAATAGCGTCGGTAGCCCAACCTATATATACTTATCCGCACGCGAATTTTATCGCCCCAGCTATTCCGCAACCTCCGATAAGCACGGGCGGTGGCACCGGGGCTTACGCCAACAATCTTATGTGTTTAGCCAATGGCCACCATACCATAGTTCAGGGGCATAGTAGTCACTCTGCACCCACCGACCGGCTATATGCTATTGCTTATATACCGCACGGTCATAACCCCTTGACAACTAACGCGCACCACGTTCCCCAAAGCAACCTAGATCATAGTTCGTCTGTCACGCCACACAACGGCGCATCAGCGCCCTTATCAGAAGGAATGTCGACGGTTAACTCTTTGAGACCTAATAATTATACATTGCCCAGGAAGTTGCTTGACCTACCACAATTCTCGGGTCAGCCGGTAGACTGGCCAGTATTTTACGCATCATATGTTGAATCTACTTCTGTATATAATTATTCTAATTTTGAAAATAATCAAAGATTAAATAAATGTTTGAAAGGTGAGGCAAAAGATACTGTTAAATCTTTATTAATTCACCCAGGTAATGTAGATGCGGTAATCGAACAGCTGCGTTTTAGATATGGTCGTCCAGAACAACTTGTACGCAGTCAAATCAAAGCAGTACGCGATATGCCTTGTATCTCTGAGTCCGCCATCCACAAGCTCGTGCGTTTGCCACAACGACGCGAAATCTTACTGTTTTTCTGCAATCAATTGGTGAACAAAAGCACTTAGGGAATCCGACCTTACTAGAAGAGTTAGTCAATAAATTGCCTGTTAACAAACGTCTAGACTGGGCTAGATACTCGGCGCCGATTCGACCGTACCCTACAATCGTCAACTTTAGTGAATGGCTCTCCGAAGTTGCAAGTTTTGTCCAGATGATTCAGGACCATGATAGCCACGAACCAAAACGCCGTCCAGTTCTGCACGCAACAAAAGATCAAAGCTCACTTAAATGTATGTTGTGTCAAGGGAACCATCGACACATAGAGTGCCGTCGCTTACTCGATGCTGACGTATCAGAGCGTTGGAAGATAGTTAAACGTCTACGTCTATGCTTCAGTTGCATGTCGCCAGGGCATCGCACTAATGCTTGCCGTCGTCGTAAAGTCTGCACCGAGAGGGGATGCCAAAGGTATCATCATAAACTGCTACACGGTAGTGATACTAGCAATGAAGTCGGCACCGCTGCCGCTCCCAAGCCACCAAGCCCCAACAACGCTGTTCTCAATTGCTCCGCGCAAGCTTCAAATAATCTTTTGTTTCGGGTAATACCTATTACACTTTACGGGCCCAATAAGAGCCTGAATACCTACGCTCTCTTGGATGAAGGGTCGTCCATCACAATGATGGATGCATCACTAGTGCAAGAACTAGGTCTTAAATGTCAGCAACGTCAAGTGGAGATCCAGTGGTTCGGTGGTAAGGCAGCAAACGAGCAAGTGGCGGTGACCACGATCGCAGTCAGCGGGTTAGGCATGAAGAAGCGTCACACTCTTCGGAACGTGCATGGTATCAACAACCTTAGCGCCATTACAAAGCCTAAGTCAGAGGGACATCTGCAATGCTGTCAGATACGAAGGCATGATGCCAGTTCAGCCTAATGAAAATGTCACACCCAAAGTTTTAATTGGGTTAGACCACTGCCACTTGGGATTACCTACCAAACCTGTAGTGTTCAATCGTAATGGGCCTTTCGCCAGCTTTACGGAACTAGGTGTCTGCATATTCGGGCCATCAAGTAACCTGCCACCAAGGAAGCCATCCTGTCTTCACATTAACACGCCGGACCGACATATGCACGACATGATTGAGGAGTACTTCAGTACAGAGTCATTCGGGGTGAGAGCGGCTCCGGCCATCGAAAGTCCTGCCGACATGCGGGCCAAACTGCTTCTCGAATCAACCACCGTCAAGGTTAATGGTCGTTTCCAAACAGGTTTGCTGTGGAGCAGCGACAATGCGGAGTTACCGGAGAGCTATTCCATGGCTCTGAAACGTCTCAGGGGTATCGAAAGGAAGTTTGGACGCAACGAGGATTTCGGTAAGGCATATAGCGACATAATAAACAGTTACATTGCAAAGGGGTACTCGCGTAAACTGCAGCCGTCCGAGTTAGCTGAAACTAACCCATGAACATGGTATCTCCCGCATTTTGCAGTGGAAAATCCTCAAAAGCCATGTAAACTTAGGCTCGTATTCGACGCTACCGCTATCTCGCATGGAGTTTCGTTAAATACACACTTAATGAAGGGCCCTCAGCAGTACCGACCCCTGGTGGCCATATTGTTTCATTTCCGAGAAGGCGCCATTGCCGTTTGTGCTGATATCCAGGAAATGTTCCACCAGGTGGTAATTCGTCCGGAAGATAGATGCGCGCAAAGGTTTTTGTGGCGCAATGGTGATAACAAGGAGTCGCCTGACGTATTTGAGATGATTGCGATGAAGGTGAGAAATGCAATGGATCACACCAACAACGATCCACGAGCTGTTCGAGCCATAATCGACTACCACTATGTGGATACCATGGTTTACCCTGCGGGTTAGGGGTTTAGAATATGCCCGAGGTAGGCATACCGGTCGTAAGAGGCGACTAATATGCACATAGGTAATTGACGTGCTAACTCGATGGTTGATCTACGGATATGATGCCTCTCACCTCTCATTACCCATCTTCTCCTTCCTCATGGATGGAGGGATGCCATGACCTAGAAGGTACCACTGGTCATACCAAATCGCTACCACGACAGTCGGGCAGTACCGCAAGGGAGCACCGCAGCGTACCGGGGTCATATCCGGCCAAGGACTGTCAACTTCGGCATCACTCCCCAAAACCTTCGGGGAGTGTTTTGTTGTTAACAACAACAACAACAACAACCACTATGTGGACGACTACGTCGATAGCTTCTCTTCCACATCTAGAGCTTTAGAGATTGCCATGCAAGTGCGCGACATTCATAAAGACGCCGGGTTCCAGCTACGAAAGTTCAGGTCGAACTCTTTGGAAGTCGCTACCGCACTGGGTGGTGAAAATTCAGCCTTGTCTATAACCTCTAAAGAAGCCATGGAACCCGGAAAGGTCTTGGGAATGTTATGGCAGCCGTCGAGCGATTACTTCACGTACTGCCTGAAATTTCACGGAGTCGATTCCTCAGTTATGAACGGAGAGGTGGTGCCCACAAAGCGAATGCTGTTGAGCATCATCATGTCAATCTTCGATCCTTTAGGTTTCTTGTGCCACCTAACCATCACGGCCAAATTAATGATGCGCGAAATATGGAAACGGGATCTCGGCTGGGATGAGCCCATACCTGGAGACGTAGCTGCCACATGGAATCACTTCCGAACGCAACTGTTGAACGTCGTGGAGTGCAATGTCCCACGTCATTACTTTAGACTGGGTGAACCAAAATCTCTACAACTGCACATATTTGTCGACGCAAGTGAAGACGCATTTGGGGCCGTAGCCTTCTGGAGATCGCAGAACTCGGATAGCTCTGTGGAAGTTAGCATCGAGTGGCCAACCGACGATGCACCCATGGAGAACAACGAGGAAATGGAAGAACTTCGCCCAAAGTACATACTCCTAACCGTAAAAAGTAGTATTTTCGAGTTTACGAGATTTTCATAATTTTTTAAATTAAAAAGGGTCGTAGCCTGGGTTCTACGCTTCGTCAATAACTGCAAACATACAAAGCCACACGATGGTTTAGAGCATGGATTATCCGCTCACGAACTCGACGTTGCCGAACGCCTATTATGCCAGCACGCTCAGCGAGAGTCGTTCTCATCCGAATTGAGCTGACTGCAGCAAGGGCTCGATGTATCAACTGAGAGTCCAATATACAAACTAACACCAACTTTAGATCCCGATGGACTTCTTCGAATTTGCGGACGCCTAGATGCGGTTAGCTGGCTTGCTTACGAAGCCAGGCGTCCTATCATTTTGCCATCTCACCATATTGTAACGAACCTTATGGTCGCATACCAGCATAAGCAAATGATGCACCAAAATACGGAGGCCACTATTTGCATGATTCGTCAGAGGTATTGGGTACCCAACTTGAGGAGAGTCATTCGTGGAGTAATCGCCAATTGCAACACATCCAAATTAAAAAGGGCAAAACCAGTTGCGCCGATGATGGGCTTGCTGCCGGAAGATCGTGTGACACCATATGTGCGGCCCTTTACATACACGGGGTTGGATTATTTCGGGACGGTGAGCGTTACGATCGGCAGAAGATTGGAGAAAAGATGGGTGGCTTTATTCACGTGCTTAACAGTACACAGTTGGAAAATTCAGTCTCCACGATATAACATCCCCCAACGGCACTAGGTTGATTGACTTCGCCGCTGCTCGCAATATGGTCATCAGTAGTACCAGGTTCCAGCATAAGCGAATACACCAAGCCACATGGCTGTCCCCTGATCAAAGAACTAGAAACCAGATTGATCATGTCTTGATTGACGGCAGACATAGCTCCACCGTTCTGGACGTGCGTACACTGCGTGGTCCCAATATTGACTCTGACCATTATCTTGTCGCAGCCAAGATACGCACACGCCTCTGTGCAACGAAGAAAGTGCGCACAGTAACGGAAGGAAAGTTTGACGTCGAGAAGCTGCGCATGACACAGACAGCTGATAATTTCACAACTCGACTCTCACACCTGCTAGCAGAGGGCAATCCTCGACCTAACGATGTAACCGAGCAATGGAAGCATATCTCTCACTCATTGCGTACCGCCGCTGAGGCCACTATAGGGTTCCAGCGAGCCCGCAAGAACAACTGGTACGATGAGGAATGCAAAACTGCCTCGAAAAAAAAGGACGCTGCCTACAAGGAGACGTTGCGAACGGGCGCAACCCGCAGTGTATGGCAACAATATCGTGAGGCAAAGAAGGAAGAGACGCCTTTTCAGAAAAAAGAAAAGGGAGGCCGAAAGGCGTGAGTGTGAGGAGCTTGAGATGCTGGCTGGCAGGAGTGATGCCCGAAAATTCTATGAAAAGATCCGGCGGATGACGGAAGGTTTTAAGACCGGGGCAAGCTCCTGTAAGGACAATAATGGCGACCTGTTAACCGACGTACAAAGTGTACTTAAATTATGGAGGGAGCACTTCTCCTCACTGCTAAATTGCGAGGGAGACGTCGAACCCGATACCCCAATCCCTGACGATGGAAAAGTCGTCCCACCACCTGACTATGATGAAGTGAGGATAGCTATATCCCGGCTCAAAAACAACAAAGCGCCTGGAAAAGACGGACTACCCGCCGAGCTGTTCAAACGCGGAGGCGAAGAGCTGGTAAAAAGCATGCATCAGCTCTTATGCAGAATATGGTCAGACGAATGCATGCCTCCGGATTGGAATTTAAGTGTGCTTTGCCCAATCCACAAGAAAGGCGATCCCGCTAACCGCACCAACTACCGCGGAATTAGTCTTCTTAATATTGCATATAAGGTTCTTTCTAGCGTGTTGTGTGAAAGGCTGAAGCCCATCGTAGACAAACTGATTGGACCTTATCAGTGTGGCTTTAGACCTGGTAAGTCTACCATCGACCAGGTTTTCACGATACGCCAAATCCTGGAGAAGACCCATGATAAAAGAATCGACACACACCATCTCTTTCTCGATTTCAAAGCCGCTTTTGACAGCGCAAAAAGGAGTTGCCTGTATGCCGCCATGTCTGAATTTGACTTCCCTGCAAAGCTTATACGGCTTTGCCAAATGACGTTGAGCAATACCAACAGCTCCGTCAGAATCGGGAAGGACCTCTCTGAGCCATTTGAAACCAAACGAGGCTTCAGACAGGGCGACTCCCTTTCGTGCGATTTCTTCAATCTGATGCTGGAGAAGATAATTCGAGCAGCAGAGCTAAACCGCAATGGTACAATCTTTTACAAGAGCGTGCAATTGCTGGCGTACGCCGATGATATTGATATCATTGGCCTTAACAACCGCGCCGTAAGGGCTGCCTTCTCTGGACTGGATAAGGAAGCGAAAAAAGTGGGTCTTGCCGTGAACGAGGACAAGACGAAGTATTTGCTGTCATCAAAGAAAGAATCGGCGCACCTGCGCCTTGGCAGCCATGTCACTGTTGATAGTTACAAATTTGAAACTGTGAGGGACTTCGTCTATTTGGGAACCAGTATCAACACCGAAAATAATATCAGTCTAGAAATCCAGCGGAGAATCACTCTTGCCAACAAGTGCTACTTTGGACTGAGTAGGCAATTGAGAAGTAAAGTCCTCTCTCGAAGAACAAAGATCACGCTCTATAAGTCTCTCATCATACCTGTCCTGATGTATGGCTCAGATTCATGGACAATGTCAAGAGAAGATGAGATGGCCCTTGGAGTATTTGAGAGAAAAGTTCTCCGGAAGATTTATGGTCCTTCCCGTGATGCCAACGGCGAGTATCGAAGGAAATTTAACGATGAGCTGTACGAGCTCTACGCAGATCTGACCATAGTCCAGCGAATTAAAGCCCAAAGACTCCGCTGGCTGGGCCATGTTATGCGAATGGACAAAGAAGCTCCAGCACAGAAGGTTTTCCTATCGTCGCCTGAATTCGGTAGCAGAGGAAGGGGGAGGCCTCGACTGAGATGGAAACAACAGGTGGAGGATGACTTGAACTCCCTTGGGGTTTCCAATTGGCGTCAGTTATCGCTAAAAAGGAATGACTGGCGTGCTTTGATATGCAACGGCCAAAATCGCTTAGGCGGTTAAGCGCCAATAAATGATGATGAACAGTACGCGCTATTCACCTAGAAGTTGCTTATGACCTTTCAACCGACGCGTGCATATTGGCGATGAGGAACTTTATGAACCGAAGAGGAGTGCCCAGAAGAATAAGATCGGATAACGGCAAAAATTTTGTTGGAGTGGCTGGCGAGGTTAGACGTTTGTCAGAGGTGTTCGACGGTGGCGCGTTGAAGACTGAATTGGCATCGAAGGGCGTTGAATGGGTCTTTAACTGCCCGGAGAATCCATCTGAGGGCGGCATATGGGAACGCATGGTGCAATGCGTGAAGAAAGTTTTACGCTACACGTTGAAAGAGGTGAGTCCGAAGGAACACACGTTCCATAGTATGCTGGTAGAGGCTGAAAACGTGGTCAATTCACGGCCACTAACACATCTGCCAATCTCACCGGATCAAGAAGAACCATTAACGCCGAACCACTTTCTGCTGGGAGGCGCGAATACTACGCAGACACCAAGCGTTCTCGAACCGGATCTGAAAATTTGTTCGCTGCGCAAGCAATGGCGATTGGCTAGGCAGTTGCGAGATCGCTTCTGGAAGAAATGGGTCGAAGAATACCTTCCAACGCTAACCCGTCGCGTTAAGTGGTGCGCGCCAGCGAAGGCATTGGCGGAAGGAGACCTCGTCTTCATCTGCGACATGAAGGTACCACGAAAAGAATGGCGGGAGGCCGCGTGGAAAGAGTGTATCCCGGAAAGATGGCCAAGTCAGGCGAGCCGATGTGTCAACCTCCACGGGAACAGTTCAACGCCCTGCATCCAAACTGGCCAAGCTGGACATGGATTGTGGTGAATCGTTTCGATCCACGGGGGTGGGGGTGTGAAATATTAAAATTGTTTATTGCCATATTGTTCACTTTATTTACATTGCCAATACCATACATCTCTATGTATCATCTACCCTGTCACCTCTATTATCCAATTTGTAATCGATTACTATGTACTAATAAATTGTGGAAACCCTGGATTTTTGCCATCCCTTTGGAATGCGATCCCGTTTGTTCAATGACCGACAAACTTAGCAAGGGCAAATTGACTTGTCAGATCGTGTTTCAAACGGTGTGCAAAAATACCAGGAATTAAACTGGCTGGCTAAAGCCTGTTAAAACCTGAAGCACCTTTGTCGTAACATGCATGTAAGTTTACAGAAAAGCGGTGCTGCTAACGACGGTGACCATAGCTACCATTGTGTATCAATACCAAGTGTGCACTCTTCTTTTGACAACACACATTAAAATGTCGGTTTGTTTACATCCTGCTCACATATTAAAATGTCGCCAGCACCGAATAACACAAAAGCAATGGCGTTGTTTAACATCCTGCACACATCAACATGGCGATCTCCTATCTTTTACCTAATGGTAGAAAGAGATGGGAAGATGGAAAGAAGTGAGACAAAAAAGGAAATTAAAAACAGGTGACTAAACTCACTGAAATTTTCACGCCTATGCCTATGATATCACACTTGTTATTAACCACAATCTCAAACAGGTGTTAAACTCATTTTGGAATTTTGACGTCTATGCAGAAGAGTTTACACTTGGTATTGATACACAACGATAGCTACCGCTATATAGCGAACGTTACATAGCGGCACCGCTTTTCGAGGAAACCAAGCCTTAAGACTGTTGCTGTGGCTAGTCGACTTATGCCTGGAATACATGTGCAGTGATTTTGCCTGCAGCTCTTCTATTTTCACTGCTGCTTGAATGATTTGTAAACACATGTGCAGCGAAACTTACCTGGCAGTTCCCTGCAGTGACACTTGCACAACATTTACCAAACTCACTTATAACATACAAAAACAAGTTAAATTACGTTTCAAACACTTAACTTAAATTTGAGATTACATTTTTTACAAATATTATAATTAAAAAATTCAAAATAAATTGAAATCACGAAATAAAATATTTGTTTTTTGGCATTTTGTTTTTGGCTTGTTCGTGCTTGTTGGGTTTTTCGATACGCAACACCGGCGAGGTGCGTAGAATTTTGATTTGAATACATCGTGCAGCTACTGCATACCATGCAGGGATACATATGTCTGCTCTAGTACAAATTAGTGTGTTTAAATTTTGACTGCGCAGGGTTTACTGCACATTTGTTTTGGGCTTTAAGTTCATGAAAATGTTAATATTGCAGTTCTCTGATAGGTACACAAAAAGAGTTGCGTGACCGTTTTATGGTTTTGGCATCCAATGCAGCAAACAGTGGGGCCTATTATCAATCCCGTCGGCGCGGGAAAATCGATAGAAATACCGACATTTATCGAAATTATCTACTAAATTCCGATAAGTTTTGTGATTTCTATCGAGTTTCGAGTTCCGACGGAATTCATAATTGGCCCAGTACCTTACAAAAAAAACGAGGGCGTACCCGTACTACTCCTAAAGAGTACTCCATCAGTTTGCTTTTGCGTACTCGTGTTCTTTCGAAAAAAATCCCAAAAAGATTATACCATGGAGTACTCAGGAACGAATCGAGAGCAGGGTAGGTTTTTCTTTGATATTCAGCTACTCCCTATCTCTTTTTTCTGAGGAGTACTCCGTTGAGTATTTTTCGGTTTTTTTGGAAAGTACTCTCCTGTAGATGTTCTATGGAGTACGTAGAAGAACGCAAATGGAGTAGTGGATTAGGTGCAGTGTTGCCATTTTAGCCGTTTTCCGGAAAACGGCTAGATCTAGTCGTTTTTTAGCCGTTTCTTATTTTTTACCCATTTTTAGCCGTTTTTAACTTTTTTGCCAATGTAGTAAAGAAATTTTTTTGAAGTAAACTTAAAGGCCTATTACGGTTTACAACTCGACTCAGTTGAGTTGTAATTAAAGAACTCAACTTCAAAATAACTATATTTATTCTAAGACAACTGCTAGTTAGCAGTTGTAATTCTTACAACTTCTGACAACCAGTGTTGCCAGAATTTTTTCAGCAATCCGGCTAGATCGAGAAAAAAAACGGCTAAAAACGGCTAAAAAAAATTGTTTCGGCGAAAAAAATTATAATTTTGGCCGGAAAAACGGCAATAAATTTTTAATCAACTTTTAACTCGTTTTATTCGTTTTTTTTTTTCATTAAAACGTATAATATAAATATTTTATAATATAAAGGAGCGTTTTCTCATCTAGCCTTAAATATTAAAGTTCACGCTAAACAAAATTTTTGTATGAAGAAATTAAGATAAATTTTAAACTTTAGTTCAGAAAACGGCTCCAATTTCATAACAATAAGAAAGTTTCGTATTCAGATGCTTCGCATCCGAATATACAGACCCTGCAAACCACGGCTAACCGCATTGCAAACACACACACATTTTTCATTTGACAAATTTCCCAAAATTATGTTAACCTTAAGCAACCAAAAAAAAGTTGTTCTGAATTAAATTAAAATGTGGGCCTTTAAATACCAAAAGTTCGTTTTAGGGTTAATGTGCAAACGATCTGCCAAAAAGAGAAAACATTGTTGATTTTGTACTATGCCTAATATTATGAGTGCGAATGAAACAGCATAAGAAAATATCCCAAAAATTGACAATCTGCAGCTTTCATAAATTAATTATTATTTGTCAAATTTTTTCACGAAAAAAAGGTAAGCGTAAAATATTTTTTTTTATTTGCATTTTTAATAGAAATTCTCCCTTCTTTTATGCATGCCCGTATACGAGTGATGGCGGGAGATACAGCGTAGGAAATGCAAAAGGAAAGTTCGATGATTCCGAGAAATTCAGACGGTAGTGGCTGCGCCTTTGGAAGTCGGGTCGAAAAATTAAGGAAACATCGCCACAAACACTACGACGGGGTCGTATCATCATACATAAAGCATTTCAAACTGCAAGTCCACCTTTGCATGAAACGGCTTTTTAAAAAATTCCGGATTTAGTCGTGGCGCTTGCGGATGCGACTTCTTAATTGCAGTGGAGAACTGCGCTACGCCTAAATTCGGTAATTCTTAATAATCCATTTTACGCAAAGGTGGACTTGCAGCCTCAAATGCTTTGGTAGGTATTTGTTTCCTTTAAGGTCAACTGCTAATAAATTAGCTAAGAGATTCAGGATCGCGACTCCGGAAGTGCTTTTTTTATTTTTTTGTTTTAGTGAAAAGTTATGGTCAGAAAACCGAAAAATGACCCGGGTCCGATACCAAAATTGGGGCGGTGGTATTTATGTGCGAAACACCTTTCGGTATTTGTTTCCTTTAGGGGTCAACTGCTAATAAATTACCTAAAATTATGTGATATAGCTCAAAAGACAGGATTCGGCCTCAGGATCAGGAATCCGGAAGCGCTTTTTTAATATTTTGCTTCCATGAAGAGATATTTGCAATCAAATTTTCAAGTTTTCATGTGGTTGTAGTTTTATTAGGCTGTCCCTAAAAACGTGGAAAAAATTTCGGTAGCCACGGTTATGTGTTTTGCACATAAATACCATGGATTCCGCCCCAATTTTGATATCGGACCCGGGTAATTTTTCGGTTTTTTGACCATAACTTTTCACTAAAACCAAAAATTAAAAAATCGCTTCTGGATTCGTGATCCTGAGACCAAACCCCGTCTTTCAAGTCCCCTTCCATGAAACCAACTATTTAACTTGGTTGCTAGCCGGTATCTGGTTTGCAGGGTAAGCTTTATTTATTTTTCATACGGTTACCGAAGTAGCTAATTTTGTTCAGGCCGTGTGAAAATTTTAACCATATTAACACTTTGCCTCTCCCTTGCACTTATTCTATTTTTCCATTTGCTATAAAGTATACCTGCACTCTTCAAAATAAAAAATTTCCCTTTCAAACTGTGGCTAATGTTTTGGTTAAAATGTAGTTAACAGCCATTTGTTCATGGTTCAATTATAAGAGATTTGTTTCTTGAAATCTCCAGCAAAGAACTGTCAGCAGAAGAGAGTCTTGTAAAAAGCTGTCAAAATCTCATTTTTGCTAGTTTCATCTCTCTTCTGCTAGTTTTTCGCCGAACAGGAGCCAGCAGAAATTCTCCAGCAGAACAGCTGTTCTGACAATTGACAAATGAAAATAAATTTTTTTCGCAGCACATTAAATTGCGAATTTTTCAGCCTTTGGACAATTACTGCGTATATATCGGATTAAACCTTACAAAATATTAAGAAAATTGAATGCCTTATATACCTTCAGTATTTCCCATTCCTGTAACTGCGCCTGCAGGATTATATTGGTCTCCTAAACGAGCCACATTACGTTGGTCCAATGGACATTGGGCTTCGGCGCTTTGCTATTCAAATACACGGAATTATTGAAGATTTGGTATTTATTGTATGTACTTACTTCATTTGCTGGTAAATAACTCATAGTTTTCAAAATATTCGTAATAAATTTTAAATTTCATAAAAATATGCAATCAATTTTTATTTTGCCATATGTCACAATCAGCTGTTTGTTACTTGCTAGTTTTTGCTGGACGAAAAATCTCCAGCAGCAACTTGCAGCGAATTGGCGCTCTTTCTCTCAATTAAATGTCAAAAAGCTGCTGGATTCGCTGCTAATTTTTTCACAAAACACTTTTCTAGGAATAATTATTCATAATTATTCATAATTAGCAGAAAAGAAACAAAGCTAATGTTGTCTCGATTCATCAGCTGATTTGATTTTTTTCATTGTACTGCTGCGTTAAGCTTTCGGCAGAATCAGTCCGCCAATACCTCAGCTGCGTCACGTACGTCAATTTTAGAGCAATTTCTACTTTGACGTATCCGTCTTATCTGGCGTTACGCATACAAACATCCGCAGTCTACTTTGCTGTCAGTTATTTCGACGTACGTGACGTACGTCACGGATTGATTCTGCTGAACGCTTAAGGTTGTCAAACAAGCGAAACGTAAACAAACGAAAAGTAAACAAAGAAAAGCAACCAAGCATAGCCTTTATATGAAATTCGGTGTTTTGCTAATATTTTGAGATTGTGAGAATAAATTTGAAGTGATTTTATGTAAATTCTTCTTCCTAAGTGTAAATAAATATAAAGAAAACATGGTAAATGGTGGTAAATGTGTGCTGTGTGGAAAAAAAAGGTAGTTGGAAACGGGCCATTTTTCCAAGTCCCTAAAGAAATAAAGCGCCGAGAAATATGGGGCAGAATTTGCAAGCGCGAGTTAAAGACCACGCAATTGGTATGCGCTGAACACTTCGCGTCAACCGATATCAGATTCGGAGGAAAAAGGGCGCATTTGCTTCCAGCAGCGCTTCCAACCGCTCCAGTTTTATGTACCTCCGAAGACATATCACCCGGTGAAGACGATTTATGCAACAATCAATGCGCAAGGTAATATTTGCGTTTATATACTATGATGTGAAATTTTAGTTTGACTCTGCAGTTGCGTTCAGCTGGATAACAACACGGTGCACGACCTATTTTTATCAAAAATTGTCGATGGGGAAACTTTTATTTCTGTGAAAAGCGTTCTGCACAACATTAAACAATTACCCTGTTAATTACCCTGCTTAAGGGCCCTCTGTGGCTCTGTTTCCTTGATGAAGATATCAATCACACAATATTGTCCAAATGGTGAAGCAACGTAGCCTTTGTAGCATATGTACACAACAAACTTAAAAATTCATGTACTTTTGAAGTTTATTGTGTAAATATGGTACAACAGCTACGTTGTTACACCATTTGGACAATATTGTGAGCAGCCTATGAATTTGTTTCTTTTTATATATACATATGCAGAGCGATCTCTGACCACACGTATGCAAAACCCCCGGAGCTATATGACTCTGGCATAATGCTAGATAGTCAGCAGTGGGATATGGAATCGAACAGCCATGAAACGCAGACTGAGTGAGTGCTTAAAACATGTTTTTCTACCTTATTTGTATCTCCATACGTAACTATCGCAATTTTCAATATGCTTCCAGCTTTATCATCATACAATGTAACATGGAAACTGAAATCTCTAATTTAAAAAAAGAAATAAAGAATCTAAGCGAAGAGAATGCTAGCTTGGGAAAGGCATTAGACGAGGCAAAAGCTTTAGTGCATTCAGCAAAAAAAATTTTTACTGAGGGTCAGATAAGAAAGATGATTTTATCTGGTATGTTTAGTTCTTTTCTTTTGCTAATGCCCAGTTTTTCAGTGCCAGTTTAAACTACTGCTAAAGTTAACTAGGTTCAACCTTGCCACTTGGACCATTTGTAAAAAATTTTACTGCTCATCTTAATTAACTTTAAACTTGCACTGAAGAACCGCGCCTTAACCATACATTTCCTTGCGAGTTCCTCTGGTTGGCTGAGGTAATACCCATTAATTTTTCATATGTGCATATGTAGGTGGAATCGTACATTGGTCTGATAAGGACATATGTAGTGCCATTTGTCTCCATGCGGCTGGACCCAGGGCCTATAACCATTTATACGCCAGCGGCTTTCCGTTGCCATCTGTATCTACTTTGCAGCGCTGGTTTAATAAAACTGAAGTAAGCGAAGGAATATTAACGGCTTCATTGAACTCAATGAAGTTAATGACTGACCTTACTCATAGAGAAAAAATGTGCGTACTTTCGTTTGATGAAATGAAAGTGGTTGAATCGTATGAGTATGAGCAGATTGGAGACTATGTTAGGAAGCCGGCAAATTACGTCCAAGTGGCAATGGTACGTGGTTTATTGAAGTCATGGAAGCAGCCAATCTTCTTTGACTTCGACTGCCCAATGACGAAGAATTTGCTAAGCTCCATAATTGTAGCACTTTACAACATTGGCTTCCCTGTAGTGGCCATCGTATGCGACATGGGGTCAAAAAATCGCGGGCTCTGGAAGGATTTTAATGTAACTACAGGTAAGATATGTATTCATATTCGGTCTTAATAAAGCTTGCCGTGTATTATAGACTACTACTAATAATAATAATAATAATAATAATAGGTATGTATTAACATAATTAATAACTCCTCTTACTACACTTTGATGTCTTGTCACTGGTCGAAATAAGTTACTTTAACAAATTGCCACAGAAATATTCATTCCTACACATCGCTGATTTACCGTGTCACATTTCAAAAAAAAAAAAACAACTTGATATGATATTGGGCACATTTTTTCGTATTCAAATCAATAATCGTAATTTTTGAGTTATGACACTATTGAAGTAAATGAGCGATATGTAAATATGTGTGCACGTGCACGCCCTGAACCATTTGGAATATTTTATAATCATTTAGAAAAGCCATGGTTTCCCAACCCAGCCAACAACACAGAAAAAGTGTTTACATTCCACGATGCGCCACACCTTCTGAAGTTGGTCAGAAATCACTACTTAGATACAGGTTTGAAAGTTGGGGGAGAACTTTTATCAACGAGGACCATTTGTGATCTGTTAAAACATACCAGTAGCTCTGACGTATCTATTACGCATAAGTTGTCAGAAGATCACATTTCTTGTAAAGGAATAGGTATGTAACCTTGACCAGTTCATGGAATTCATAAAAGAAATATAATTTACAGGACGCCAGAAAGTTAAGCCAGCAGCACAGTTGTTCTCAAATACCACTGCCAATGCTATAAGACGCTGCCACTCCCTAGGTTACGACTTGTATAAGCCAAAGGAGACAGCAGATTTTATTCAGCTGGTTAACGACTGGTTTGATGTGATGAACTCCAACATAAGAACTTTTGGTTATCCTGGAAAGGTATATCTCACCTACAGTTATTGTAAAACCTATCTTTGATTTACTACGGCTCATTTGCATAGCGGCAAGTTGTATTTTTTACTCAGAGTAAACTTCTCAAGGGGTTAAACTCAGACGTCTTTGACAAATTTTCAAATTAACTAGTGAGTTAAAAACTAACTTGCCGATTAGCAATCGGGCCTAACCATATTTGCATACCTTTCATGAACATAAAATGGTATACTACTTTTGGTGGGATGTTTGTTTGATTCATAAAAGGTATAAGGGCTTCGGAACAGCCGAAGATAGCCCCTCCTTAACTTGTTTTACAATAATTGAAATCCTTAAGGAACCCTTTGGAAGATCGCTTTCGAACCAGCTCGACGTATTGGAGAGAATGAACGAAGTCATGACGCAGCCTATTGTTCCAAGGGTGGAAATGAAAAATAAAGTAAAGAAAATAAGATACATCGTAGAACTTTTTCAAAAGGGTATATTTTTACAGCGTATAAAGCAGCTAGAGGACGTGTTTTATAAGTTTAATGGGTTGGAAATACAACACTGAAAAAACTTAAAGCAGCGTTTAGTAGCGGGAAGCATGGAAGTTGATCTTCCGGAAAAAGTTAAAAACTTCTTCTTTAAGTGCCGGATTTACTTCCGAGTTCGGAACCTGAACAAGCGCTTAAAGCGGGCTACTCACCTGCCAAGAAATGCCTCAAGGAAAAAACGAGCATATATTTCTTATGCCTGGTCAAGAAATTTTGACGTTTACCAAAATTTCCATTTTTTTGCAAATTACTCTTATAAAAATGTATAAAACATGTGTAGCGCAATATGTACTCACCTTTGCTGTGGATCTGCACGTTTACCTCAAAAAATATATACGAGCATATTTATTTCTTGAGGTAAACCGGCGTTGCCAACCATCAAAAATTGTAGTATTTTTTCTTATGAGCTGAGTATTGGCTCAAGAAAATTTGACGTGTGAAAACAGTTCTTGACCATTTCTTGAGCGTTTTTTTATATGGAGTTTGACATTTCTTGGCAGGTGAGTAGCCCGCTTAAAGGTCCAAAAGGCCAAACAGAGGATAATGGGTAACAAAAAATTTATCAAAATCAAACTCTGAGTGTTGTAAGTATGTATGTACGTATATATATTAAACAATTTTAATGTTTTCCATTATTTATCCAGCCCTCTGTTTAAACATAAAAATATCCATCAAGCTACAATCTATCGTCCTTTTTTTTTACTCGGATTCGATCGCTAAAACTCGCGCCTGTAAAATTTCAACAGAAGCTTTATTTAATTTAACCGTACACAAGTCTGTTAGTAACTAAACTACAGCTATGTGAAGTCCTAATGTTCACATTACAAACATATTTGAAATACTCAAATATGAAATTCTATTTTCTACTCCAAATATGAAAATTACAGTTCTTTATGAATGAATATGACCTATTAATTTTCGCCACAATAATACAAGCAGCCAAATATATCCTCTCAGGAACTAACTATTACGAAAGCGTGAAATTACTGGTGTATGCAGATGGCCGTATGTACCGAAGAAAATTTAATTATAAGCTGTATGAGGTGTACGCAAAATTTATTATTTATTTAAAATGTATATGTACTTAAGTTTTTTTATACACCTTTAATGATTCAGGCATATACAAATATGTATGTATGTAAAATAAAACCAAGGACTGAAACCGAAACCGTAACCGTAACCGAATAAAACCGATTCATTTTTCAAAACCGAAACCGAAACCGTAACCGTTATTTTTTTCTGAAAAAGAACGAAACCGAAACCGTTTCAAAAGCCGGAACCGGTTCCAAACGGTTTTGAATTTTTTTGTGGACACATATTTTATTTTAAAAGAGGCTACCCTGAATAATTTTCATGAAAGATGATTAAGCAATACACTTTTTGACCTCAATATCAAAATTTCGAAAGAACTGAACTATAGGCGAATGAGGACATCGAAAAAATTTACGACAACCGAACAACAAAATGTTTAGTGGCCGTCTCAGAAAGCATCATCATATTAACGTTCCATTTTAACATTTTTCTAATATAAAAAGTAGAGTTAATTTTTTAAACTTATCGGTCAAAAGTCCACCAAATTTTCAAAGATTTTCAAATTAATGACCACTAACTTATAACATATCTACATACTTATATTGAAGAAAAAATTTTGCCATAAATAGCGAAAGTAATATTTATTACCATATATTGGAGAAAATTCTTCATGAAAACCGGAGTAAAGTTATAAAAATTCAGACTTATTTTGCATTTAGGTACATATTTGAGTTTTGTAGTAGCACAATTTTTTTGTGTTGGTATTTTTATTTGGAAACCGAAACCGGAACGAAACCGTAACCGAAACCGAAATAAATGTTGAAGAGCGAAACCGGAACCGAAACCGAAACACGTTACAAAACCGTAACCGAAACCGGAACTTTATTTTAATCGGTTTCATACCTTGAATAAAACATAACTTATCTTAAATAAGACAACAAATGGAAGTGGAGCGAAATTAGTTTTAAAGAAACAAGAACACAATTTCTATAAATAAAGAAAATGTATGAATTAATTCATGCAGTTTTGAATTAAAAATCAAATATAGTTTTTATTGAACTTCACATTTGACTGCACCGTAAGTTATCCAAATTGGGGATAGCCAATTGGTCAATGATGGTCGTCCTTGGGAGTGTTCGAGAGAAAAGTTCTACCGAAGAAGAACATTATTTAATGACCTATATGAGCTCTACGCAGACATCGACATTGTGCACCGAATCAACTCCAGCTGCTACGTTGCCGTAGCTATGAAACTTAAAATCCATTATCATGCTAACTATCGAATCACCTACATTTTTTTTTCAAAGAAAATTCTTTCGCATCGCAATACGGAGTCTCCTGAACATTTTTTCAAATCAGATACATATTTTACTCATTGATATCTCTTGCGGTGTAAGCGTTGTCCAACCATTATTCCCACACACCCCATCACACCCCTCTTCCATACTACTAATCAAATCATTTTTGCTGCAATGCATTGAATGAGCAGTATTTATGGTTGTACCACTCAAACTAGTCACCTTTGATACATTATCCATTTCACATTACGTTTCACTCCACATTACGTTTGCGACGCCATATTGTGTTGACAAATGCAAAATCGATGAGGCTGCCAAAAATCAAGAGCGTACAACCAAGGAACCATACCTCGGAAACTTTAATGTAACTGACTTTTGGTAGAGTTTTACCTGTATACGAAAGATAAAGGTTTAGCGAAAGCATTAGCTTATTATATTTAACGCTGGTTGAGTGGAAGATTTGCCAATTCAGGCTGACGGTTTGCAAGTGGCCTATTTTAAAATTTGTTTGAAAACGCCTTTTTTAAAAGAAGGTTCAAATATGGTGAAAAATGCAGTTTTGGATCTAATCCAAGATACAGCGTTCTTCTACTAAGTACCGAAACCCTCGAACAGTCAGCCCGATCTTCCTTTCATCCGAAGTAAGCTACTTACCCTGCGCTGAAGCGAGTGTTATAAAAGTTAACATCGTGCTTGTACCCAGCATAATACGTGGAGCCGATTGATCCGCTTGTAACCAAAATGATACCCTTGATATGGCTACAATAAGCATTGATGGAAGGAAATAATCCATAACATAAAAACCAACTTCACGCGTGAAATGCACTGTAAAACTGAGCGAGCTATAATTGCCAGCAAAAGCGCCATGTCTCAAATCATTCAAATCAGCGTTTACAACTGTCTCATTAGACCGTGCGCCATGTAGAATATATTTGGTTAGATGGAGCGCAGGATCAATAGTAATCGGACGTTTTTGCTCCCAGTGTAGTACCAATTCTGAGGTGTTATACATCCAGCTTTCTAATATGGTACTGCATTGTTGCTCATCGAAGGGAAATTTTTGTAAATTCATCCAGCAATATAGTGTAGCTTTGATGCGCGACGAAATTATGACTGTGCCATCAGGTGAGATTGATGTGAGTATTTCCTTTTCATTGGTGCCTAATTATTTTGGAAGGAAGAAATGTGTATTAGTATTTATTAGTGATAGAATATCTAAAAAGGGAAAAGTTTCAAGGCTTTCTAGGAGAATCTTATCTACACTGGAAACACCAAGGCATATATAGCTCTACAACTGCTCCAATCGAAACCAAAGCGAGTTGGGGTAGTATTAGTCTATAACTTAAGAAGGTATCGGATTAATATACGGCAAAGCACTTCCTTCTTCAGCATTCACTAACCAAAACCTTCAGGGTGTGTTTTGCTGTTACAACAACAAATTAAACCAGAGTAACACTAGTTTATCTAGGAGGGTCGCGTACTCCGAGCGATCAAAGATTTCACAGCCCAATTTAATTCAATTTAATGCTTTTCTGTTTCCTCTTCCCTACATTCGCTTAACATCAATCAGCTGTTTTTGACAACTTAACGCAGCATGTGTTGTAGTTGTAGAGACGGTGTAACCTTATTGTTGAGCCATGCCATTTGTTGAAGTCGTCAATGTTTTGGCTAACATGTTGTTAATAGTATTTGTTGACATGGTTATGGAAACTGGTAACAGGTGGCTAACATTATGTTATGAAACAGTAAATGTTTTGGTTAACATGCTGTTAAAATTATTCTTTGAATAAGTCAACAAACAAGCTAGCATATGGTTAACATAAGTTGTTGAATCGGTTACCGAACCAGCTAGCATATGGTTAACATTTATAATTGAATAGGTTACCAAACCAGTTACCAATATGGTTATTGCTAAAAGGACAATACTTACCGAATTTTTCCAAATAAATTGCACAAAAATTAATATATATACATATTTTATCATTTATTAATTTATATTAAACATTTATTTATTGATATTATACATACTAGAGGTATACGCCGTCAAATTTGTCGGCGGCGGCGGCGTAAGGCCCATTTTATAGCGGCGGCGGCGGCTACGACGGCGCGTCGCGCCGCCGGCGTGCACCGGCGTGGTGGTATAAAAAAATCGCATGTTGAATTTAAAAACTCCATAATTTCAATTGTTGGGACTTTTATTGAACTGACAAAAAATTTTGGGTACATTTTTTATGTAATGTAAATGAACGTAACTTTAAATGTTTCACATTTTATAATATAATATAGAAGAATACTAAAAACATAACGCATAGCAGTCTTTTAATCAAATTCTTACACTGAAATAACTATGTTACATATTGAGTCTAGGACTAAAAGTATGTACATTAACCGAAGGCTTTGTTATGATCACTACAATATGCATGTGTAATTTAAAATATATGTTTATAGTGTAATATTATATCAATTCAGTCTTTGCATACATTGTTAACATAAAAGTAAAGCTATTGTAATGCTTACATTGATAGAAATTTACTTATTTAGTTTAAAAAAAAAATTTGTACCATGTTATGTTTATAAAGTTGTATGTGTCTCTTTTCACAGCGAAAAATAATCATTTTAAATATGCTACACAAGACTCGTAGTTGTCATGGATAAAAATTGTTTTGTTAATGTTGTGAGGGCTAGCTGTGACCGCTTATTTGTGACTGTCAGACCAGCTATAGAAAAAACTCGCTCACTCGGCGTACTTGTTGCAGGTATGCATAAAACTTTTTTTGCTAGCTTGGATAGCAAGGGCATTGCAGCCGCCTTTTCCCTCCAAAACTCTAAAACATTCTGATTGGAGGACAGACTTAGCAGCAAATGACATTCTGCTTCTAAATTAGAGTTTTTCAAACTCGAAGAATACCGCTTGGCAAGTTTCAATATTTTAGAAGAAGGTGAAGTTTCTTCAGAATCGTTTACACTATTTCCGTTTTTTTGATGAATTACCAACAAGTCTTTTATACATCTCTATCAAAAACTGTACTTCTGTCTTACATTTGCTTTTGCAGTATTCTGTAACACAATCTAATGTGTTAAAACGCGGATCCAGCAGCGTTGCGCATACTAAAATATCAGTTATTGGAAATCTATAGTCAAGTTTACTCTTTATATTTTTTTTTTATTTGTTGCAATAAATGATCTTGACAAAAGCTGAAATTATTCTGATTTAAATCAGTGTCATCGTTTTCAGATAATATTGATAATATCTCAGTTCGAATGATTAACGCAAGAGAAATCGATGGGTATGAGTCCCCAGAAAGAATATTGACAGCATCTTTGAATTTTTGCAAAAAGTCTCTTAATTTATACAATAGTAGTACTTCCGTTTCGAGTAAAATTAAGTCACTTTTATTACAGTTTAAAAGAAGTTTATTAATGGCAGCCCTTTGAGATCCAAGACTATCAAGTAATGATAAGACACTGTGCTATCTTGTAGATATCGAATTTTTAAGGGTGATGTTTCTCTTATCCACCAAACTGCCATGCAAGTCATTGGTATTATTTATGTTTCTATATACTTCCAAGGACACATCATCAAGGGGACCGAACCCTTCGTCATAGTCGACCCATGAAGCGTCTTCTGAAGCCAGGAGTTCTTCCAAGTTATCAATTTTTGACAAAATCTCTTTTTGTATGGCATCGGCCTGTAACTTCAGAGTATGTGTTTTGAAACGTAGGGCTCGCGCGATTTTCTTACACTTTAAAATTAGACGATTTATTTCTGGAACGGAATCATGCCCATCTACCGTAAGCAAATTGTGAAGCCCATGCCCAATACAGAAGTGGTTGTTAAGGCTGCCCAAATCGATGGCTTTCTTCATATTACTGCTTTGGTCAGTGACAACGAAATTCGAACCAAGCTTTACGTTAAAGTATTCAGTTACTTCCTCAATCTCCTGCAATATGTTGTTTCCTGTATGGGACTTTGAGACATATTTTGTTTCTAGTGTGAGACTCGACATAGCGAAGTTTGTTGAAAGGTAATGAAAAGTAAAAGTTATATAATTACGCCTACAGTAGTTATCCGTCCATAGATCGAAAGTTAAAGCAAAATGTTCCATCCCAGATATTTTTCCTTTAACGACTTTTAAAACGCTTTCATAAACATCATCTAATGCTGTTGTTGCAATTGTTTTATAATGTGGTATATCATTATCGTTTACTACTACATGGTATTTTTTTAAAAAGTCTTTTCAGGGACGGCCTAAATAAATTACAATCACATGAAAACTTACAACTTTGATCGCAAATATGTAACTCAAAATAAATAAAAAAGCGATCCTGAGGCCAAATCCCGTCTTTTAAGCCCTCCCGCACAATTTTAGCTAATTTATTAACAGTTGACCCCTAAAGGAAACCAATACCTGCACTTTTAACACATTTAGGGCACGGCCATTAGTGTGTTGTAAATAAAAATAAAAAAAATTTGTAACTTTAGAAAATTATCACAAAAAAAATGTTAAACGCGCCGGCGCGCGCCGCCGCCGCCGCCGCGCCGCTAAAAAGGCTATTCGGCGGCGGCGCGTCGAAAATGACTTTTGTCGGCGGCGTTTGCCGGCGGCGTATATCTCTAATACATACTAATAACTAAATATATATTAAAACTAGCTGACCCGGCAGACGTTGTCCTGCCACAAATTTATTTCCCTGTCTGTTCCACTAACCCGATCCCTATATCTATTTTAAACCATATCCCTATCTCCTTCATATAGGAGAAACCACGCCCCCTTTTTCCTTATCCCCAGTTTTTTTTGGAGGTGTCCGGGATTGATCTTATATAACTCCTCATAAAATTTCAGTGGTCTAACCTAAATACTTCTAGAGATATGGACTATGAAATATTTTATTCGTATGGGAGGTGCCACGCCCCCTTTATCGTTAATAACTCGAGTTTTTTGGGAGGTATTAGGGATCGATCACATATAAACCCTCACCAAATTTCAGCGGTCTAACATAAATACTTGCAGAGATATGGGCTATGAAATGTTTCCTTCATATAGGAGAAACCACGCCCCCTTTTTCCTTATCCCCAGTTTTTTTTGGAGGTGTCCGGGATTGATCTTATATAACTCCTCACAAAATTTCAGTGGTCTAACCTAAATACTTCTAGAGATATGGACTATGAAGTATTTTATTCGTATGGGAGGTGCCACGCCCCCTTTATCGTTAA
The DNA here is from genome assembly GCA_964058755.1 of Campiglossa producta. Taxonomy (NCBI): domain Eukaryota; kingdom Metazoa; phylum Arthropoda; class Insecta; order Diptera; family Tephritidae; genus Campiglossa; species Campiglossa producta. The sequence goes on from CAXKVI010000001.1 coordinate 148,893,382, forward strand.
CTCGAGTTTTTTGGGAGGTATTAGGGATCGATCACATATAAACCCTCACCAAATTTCAGTGGTCTAACATAAATACTTGCAGAGATATGGGCTATGAAATGTTTCCTTCGTATGGGAGGTGCCACGCCCCCTTTTTCGTTATCTCCAGTTTTTTTTGGAGATGATGGGATTAATCTTATTTAACTCCTCAAGAAATTTCAGTGGTCTAACCTAAACACTTCCCGAGATATGGACTATGAAGTATTTCATTCGTATGGGAGGTGCCACGCCCCCTTTTTCGTTACCCTAGTTTTTTTGGAGGTAGTAGGGATCGACCTCATCTAACCTCTAACCACGTTTCAGTGGTCTAACATAAGTACTTTCAGAGATATGGACTATGAAGTATTTCATTCGTATGAGATGTGCCACCTTTTTCGTTATCCCCAGTTTTTTTGGAGGTGGTAGGGATCGATCTCATATAACCCCTTACCAAATTTCAGTGGTCTAACATGAAGACTTCCAGAGATATCGACTATGAAATATTTCATTTGTATGGGAGGTGCCACGCCCCCGTTTTCGTTATCCCCAGCTTTTTTGGAGATGGTAGGGGTCGATCTCATATAATCCCTTACCAAATTTCAGTGGTCTAACATGAATACTTCCAGAGATATGAAGTATTTCATTCGTTTGGGAGGTGCCACGCCCCCTTTTTGGTTAACCCCCAGTTTTATGGGTGAGAATGGTGTTGTTATCCTATAGGTCTGTACCGATTTCCAGGTCCCTACCTTAAACCCATTTAGAGATATTCACCTTGAAGAAAAATGTTTGTATGGGAGGTGCCACGCCTCCTAATATTTTGTTCTGATTTTATAACATGACCTGCGCGTGGTAATAACAAACAAACCCCCTAAAGGAAGTATATGATTTGGTTCAGCCGTTTTCGAGTTTTAGCGTAACGACTGAACACCATTTCATTTATATATATATAGATTGTATGGGAGGTACCACGCCCCCTTTTTCGATAACCCCAAGTTTTATGGGTGAGAATGGTGTTGTTATCCTATATCTCTATACCAATTTTCATGTTCCTACCTTAAACACTTTTGAAGATATTCACCTTGAAAGATTCAGTTTGTATGGGAGGTGCCACGCCCCCTTTTCCGATTACCCCTTCTTTTATGTGTAAGAAGGCTTTTGATACCATATATGTCTATACCAATTTTCAGGTCCCTACCTTGAACCCTTTCACAGATATTCTGATTTAAAAATTTAGTTTGTATGGGAGGTACCACGCCCCCTTATTGGATAACCCCCGGTTTTATAGGTGAGAGTGGTGCTGTTATCCTGTAGCTCTGTACCAATTTTCATGTTCCTACCTTAAACACTTTTGAAGATATTCAACTTGAAAAATTCAGTTTGTATGGGAGGTGCCACGCCCCCTTAATATTTTGTTCTGATTTTAAGACATGACCTGCGCGTGGTAATAACAAACAAATCCCCCAAAGGAAGTATTTCATTTGGTTCAGCCGTTTTCGAGTTTTAGCGTTACAATTATACACCATTTCATTTTTATATATATAAGATAATGTGAACCGTCTCCACAACAATTAAGGAAATGTCTTCACAAGCACTACGACGAGGACACATCATCATACAAATAAAGCATTGGTATTTGTTGCCTTAAGGGGTCAACCGATATAGCTCAAAAGACGCTGTTTGGCCTCAGGATCACGAATCCCTAGGCGCTTTTTTAATATTTTGCTTCTCTGAAGAGATATTAAGATTTCTTGTGGTTGTTGTAATTTTATTAGGCTGTACCTAAAACCGTGGCAAAAAAATGCGTTCAGTCCACCACCCTGACTTGGGATGGCATATCCCAGGGTTATTTGTTATAAGCGCGGCCAAAGGCCGCGAACTCAGAAAGATATTTGTTTCCTTTAGGGGTCAACTGCTAATAAATTATGGGAGATAGCTCAAAAGACGGGTTTTGTCCTCAGGATCACGAATCCGGAAGCGCTTTTTTAATTTTTTGTTTTAGTGAAAAGTTATGGTCAAAAAACCGAAAAATTACCCGGGTCCGATACCAAAATTGGGGCGGAATCCATGGTATTTATGTGCAAAACACTTTTCTGAGTTGAAAAAATAACCCTGGGCTACGTCATCCCAAATCCGGACGTGTGACATAACCGTGGCTACCGAAATTTTTTCCACGTTTTTAGGGACAGCCTAGTAAAACTACAACCACATGAAAACTTGAAAATTTGATTGCAAATATCTCTTCATGGAAGCAAAATATTAAAAAAGCGCTTCCGGATTCCTGATCCTGAGGCCGAATCCCGTCTTTTGAGCTATATCACATAATTTTAGGTAATTTATTAGCAGTTGACCCCTAAAGGAAACAAATACCGAAAGGTGTTTCGCACATAAATACCACCGCCCCAATTTTGGTATCGGACCCGGGTCATTTTTCGGTTTTCTGACCATAACTTTTCACTAAAACAAAAAATTAAAAAAAGCACTTCCGGAGTCGCGATCCTGAATCTCTTAGCTAATTTATTAGCAGTTGACCTTAAAGGAAACAAATACCTACCAAAGCATTTGAGGCTGCAAGTCCACCTTTGCGTAAAATGGATTATTAAGAATTACCGAATTTAGGCGTAGCGCAGTTCTCCACTGCAATTAAGAAGTCGCATCCGCAAGCGCCACGACTAAATCCGGAATTTTTTAAAAAGCCGTTTCATGCAAAGGTGGACTTGCAGTTTGAAATGCTTTATGTATGATGATACGACCCCGTCCAAAGAGAATATATCAACAAGAGCCGTCACTCGTTATAAATGTAAGGAAAAAGATGGATGCCGTTTTCTTTCAGGGTTTCGGTAATTTTGTTTTCCTCAGTTTTGTAAATTCGACAAGTGGTAAATTTTTATTTCGACTCTTGTGTTATTTCAGTTCTCGTCTATTTTCTTTTACACATTTTGTTTTGATTAGACAATAACATATTTATATCGAAATTACCGAAACCCTGAAAGAAAACGGCATCCATCTTGTTCGTTGCTTTCATAACGAGTGGTGGCTCTTGTTGATATATTCTCTTTGCCCCGTCGTAGTGTTTGTGGCGATGTTTCCTTAATTTTTCGACCCGACTTCCAAAGGCGCAGCCACTACCGTCTGAATTTCTCGGAATCATCGAACTTTCATTTTGCATTTCCTACGCTGTATCTCCCGCCATCACTCGTATACGGGCATGCATAAAAGAAGGGAGAATTTCTATTAAAAATGCAAATAAAAAAAATATTTTACGCTTACCTTTTTTTCGTGAAAAAATTTGACAAATAATTAATTTATGAAAGCTGCAGATTGTCAATTTTTGGGATATTTTCTTATGGTGTTTCATTCGCACTCATTATATTAGGCATAGTACAAAATCAACAATGTTTTCTCTTTTTGGCAGATCGTTTGCACATTAACCCTAAAACGAACTTTTGGTATTTAAAGGCCCACATTTTAATTTAATTCAGAACAACTTTTTTTTGGTTGCTTAAGGTTAACATAATTTTGGGAAATTTTTCAAATGAAAAATGTGTGTGTGTTTGCAATGCGGTTAGCCGTGGTTTGCAGGGTACATTTATATTTGTTATATCCAGGCGCGAATTCAGGGACAGCCCGAAATGCGCAAGTTTATGCAATTTTTGTGTATGTGACTGTAAAAAATAAAATTTGGAATATGAGTCCCAAACTCATGGGATACTATTTTTTGATTTCCGGTCAAATTAGACATTTGAAATAACAAAAATTGCGACAGCACCAAACTTAGGTAAAGAAAGAAAACTTCAAAAGTCCCCATTAATATCATGTGTGGTAAAAAAGTTATTTGGGGGCAAAGGTGAACATTTAGGGTTTTACGAATTTTTCTCGTAAACGGTAATTTTTTCCGAAAAATTACCTTCGACCAAGCTGTACACATGAAAATTCACTATAAAAATCGTCCTAGCATTTTTCTAAATTAAGCTGTCCCGGAAGACGTGGTATCTCCATCCCGATCCCTATCGCTGTCTACATATGGGGTAAAATTCCTCAAGCGCACCACCTAAAAATTCGATTTGAATGAAATTTGGTGAAATTGATCTGCCATGTAAGAAAAAAATATCACCAAACTTCGCGTAAAATATTGGATTGTTACCGAGATATACGGGTTTGAATTCGCAATTTGTTGTGTGTAAGCCTTTTTTCTTTAAATTATAAGACATGTAATTGACATGCTAAGAAGGGACATGGCAAGCGTTTTCTTACGTGTTTTTTCCGTTCTTTTCGAATATAACTTAAAAAAAAATTTAGTAAAAATTTGATTAAAAAAAAAATTGTATCAATTTTTTTCAATTTTAAATCCTTTAAAATAATTTTTTAATGTTCTTTCAAAAGACAATTTATTTATTTTTTATTGTTTTTCTCTAGGCTTTGATAAATTTGGTTCGCGTCTGCACTAGTAACAAAATTAAACTTTAGCTAAGTAATTTCCATTTTCCAGTCAAAAGGGTTATTATGAAAAATAATTGGATCCACCCCGAAAATATTTTCTGGATAACATAGATGTGACTCATATAAAAGGTACAACGAGCAAAATTTTAAGCAGAGCTCACTGCTTTAAAAATAATTGACTCAATGAAAATTCGCAATAAAATAAGGCATCAGGTAACGAATATATTTAAAATAATATATACTTTCATGACATAAAATGAAAAAAAAAATATAATAATAATGTGAGAAAAATGTAGGTATATACATTTTACAATATTTCTATATCACAATTTTCTATATCTTGCTCTGAGCTAACATAAATGTTAGATGTGTTGAACTAAGTTTATTTAAAAAAGAAATGTTTACTACATTGGCAAAAAAGCTAAAAACGGTTAAAAAAATAAGAAAACGGCTAGCGGCTAGATTCAAATTTTTCCGGCTAAATGACAAAAAAAAACGACTAGATCTAGCCGGAAACGTCTAAAATGGCAACACTGGTTCTGTGACACGTTTAAAAACCACTATCTACTTGCAGTGTTTGTAAAAATGTAATATTTTTTTTTTTCCACACAAATTTTTTATTTGTTAGTTAGGGCCTTTGTGAATTAATATGTATCTATATAAATTGCTAATTTTTGTTCAAACAAAAAAATCTTTAGTTAAAATTTATAAATAAAAGTAGATCAAATATAGAAAATTTTATAACAATAATAAAATCGCCTATATAAAACAATAAAAGATAAATCAATAAAACATGTACTTGACAAATTCCAAGAAGGAGTGTTTAATTTCCAGTGTTCAACCTTTCATACAAAAAATTTAAGTTTAAATTTTTTTTAGTGGGCAAAGTGTGGGAAATTGCAAATTTTGAAAGCGCGATATTATCCTGCTCTAGTTGGCACACTTTAAACGGAAAAATCTTTCTCAAAATATGGTTAGAAGTTATCTTATATGAAAAAAAAATATATCATTTGAAAATTTTGAAAAAGTTAAAAAGAAAATTCAAAATGTCCCCTATACGAGGATTTGAACGAAAATAAATTATTAAAAATCAACCGTGATAGTTAGCTTTTTAATATTTGCACCTTATTATACTAAAATTGTATGTTCTATAAAACTGCATACTCAAAGGCATAAGTGCAGAATACATACATTTCGCAAATAAAAAAAAATATTTATATGGATCGATAGCAGTATTTGCGAAAAGTTTAAACGTATAATTTTTTTTGGTGCAAATAAAAACTTTAGGGGTAATTCCACGTAAAAGGGCAATTTGTAATTTTTTTTAATCGGAATATCTTTCAAACTACATATCGGATTAGAAAATTTTAAATACCAGTAATAAGGTAATAAAAATACCTTTCATTTAATGTATAACACTCCCACCTTTATGTAAAATTTTTATATGAAAACTATGCTTTTTATAAAAAAAACGAACGGAAATGAATAAAACTGTTTAAAAAAGAAAAAATGTCCCGTTAACGGTATTATTAGATAGTAAAATATTGTAGATAATGCAATAAGCTTTCATTTTATACACATATTGCTATATGAAAATTGTGTATTTCCATTATAAAAAGGTAAAAAAAAGTAATTGGTTCAGGGTTAATTTTTTTTTTTTTGGAGTAAAAAACAGGGACTAAAAGTGGTTTAGGTGGTACGCCCATAGAGTGCGTACCGTGGCACGTTGCCACGGTTCAGGCAACCGGTGACAGGTAATAGTGTCACTGGTAATAGTGTCAATTGACACTATTGCGCTTTCGAAATGGAAATAGTGTCAAAAGTGCTAAAAAAAACATGCCCATTCACTAATAGTGCACATTTCGTAAAAGGAGAAACCATAATTTTGTAAATTATAAAATAATAGAAGGGAATTTTTCCCAAAACCAATTTATTTCACCAAATTTATCTATGAAATAAAATTTTCGTCACCTGATTTTCAGTGCAACCAGCTACCCTGTCAAAGCTTCAGAGGGTAAAAAGTGTGAGTTTTTTACACTCTTGAAGTGTGCATTTTCAGGAAACGAAAGCAATCATGTTTGACGTTTTACCTTTATTTTGCAAACGAAAACGGAAAATTGAAGAGTGTAACAAAAATGCGCATTTTTTTGATGAAACGAAATCACCATTAAATTTCCAACTTCAATCATTTTAGGGGTATTCATTTTTTTAGTAAAGTGTTAAGTGACGTACAACTCGCTAAATTGCGCAACCTATTTTATTTAAAAAGTAGACATTTATGTACTTTTAAAGTCGACCTGCGTTGTATGTTGGGAATAATGCTGATCTACACCATGGATAGCCCCACGTCCAACTACCCGGACAAGTTACCTAAAAAAATATAGGCATTTATAGGTAAAATAATCAAATTAATACCTAAACAATAATATATTCAAAATATTCCAAAATTGAGACAAAAACGAAAAACCATTAGGCAGAAACTAAAGTTCCAGTCTTTTAGAGAAAATATGCTAAAAGAAAATTTTCCTAATATATGCTGAAATAAATTTTTCATATAAATTTTGAAACATTCTTATCCAATTTGCGCAGCTACCGTCTTTACCTTTTTACATGCTTAGATGACGACGGTGGGCTCGATTTTACTTTCTGAAGAAGAAAAAGAATTCTTAAGGGTCGAATACATAAAGCTTTGTTAACCTCGCCTGACATTTGTTACCTCAAAACTTTGCGTCCAACTTCAGAGGCCTGCTACAATGAACGCCTTGACGCCTCTCTTTTATACATTTGTTTTCTTTATTTATTTCTTTGCATTCAGAGTGTTTTGGTTAATTTATTAATTTAATAAATAAAAAATGAATTAATTATTATTTTCTCCAACATTTTATTCTTTAATTGAAGCAAAGTCATCAACATATGATTGTCAAAGCAAGCAAAATTTGAAGGGTCGAATACATAAAGCTTTGTTAACCTCGCCTGACATTTGCTACCTCAAAACTTTGCGTCCAACTTCAGAGGTATGCTACAATGAACGCCTTGACGCTTCTCTTTTATACATTTGTTTTCGTTATTTTTTTCTTTGCATTCGTAGTGTTTTAGTTAATTTATTAATTGAATAGAGAAAAAATGAATTAATTATTATTTTCTCCAACATTTTATTCTTTAATTGAAGCAAAGTCATCAACATCTGATTGTCAAAGCAAGCAAAGCAAGCAAAATTTGAGAGTTTGCCAAATTTCAACCTCGCTTCAACTTTGAGGTCTCCAATTTGCCATGCTTGGTTTAAATACGTATACTGAACTTTTCTGTCAAAGTCAAAGTTTGAGGTAAAGCCAAAATAAAGTTTTATGTAACTGACCCATAAGAGTTTGCCAAATTTCAACCTCGCTTCAACTTTGAGGTCTCCAATTTTCCATGCTTGGTTTAAATACGTATACTGAACTTTTCTGTCAAAGTCAAAGTTTGAGGTAAAGCCAAAATAAAGTTTTATGTAACTGACCCATTATGATGCCCAAAAGTAGTGTTGGGCAGTATCGATTCCAAAAGTACTCAGTACTCGATGCTGAAAAGTATCGACAGTACCCGATTCTTAAAAGTATTGTGGCGAATGTTTACAAGAATCGCTCATCTTCCAACACTAGCATATTTCCACCACTAGCGTCACTACCCCAACTACAGCTGTTTAGATACATGTCGTGAGAGCGAGAGAGGGAGAGCCAGCTCGCGTGTTTGCGAATGTGGCACAAAGAGGAGATGACGATAGATAAACGCTGTTGCACGAACAAACCAGAAATGTGTAGACATTTCTAGGTTGTGAAGCTGCTGTTTGCTAGGGTATATAAACCATTGTGTATCAATACCAAGTGTAAACTCTTCTGCATAGACGTCAAAATTCCAAAATGAGTTTAACACCTGTTTGAGATTTTGGTTAATAATAAGTGTGATATCATAGACATAGTCGTGAAAACTTCAAAGTGAGTTTAGTCACTTGTTTTTAATTTCCTTTTTTGTCTCACTTCTTTCCATCTTCCCATCTCTTTCTACCATTAGGTAAAAGATAGGAGACCGCCATGTTGATGTGTGCAGGATGTTAAACAACGCCATTGCTTTTCTGTTATTCGGTGCTGGCGCCATTTTAATATGTGCAGGATGTAAACAAACCGACATTTTAATGTGTGTTGTCAAAAGAAGAGTTCACACTTGGTATTGATACACAATGATATAAACCGCGCAAAGACAACGCACTTCAATCAGTTTATTTTGAAGTGTTGTACAGTGAAGTACTGAACAGTAAATTAACCCGCGATATTGTACTACGGTTTTTAGTACTGAATAAAGCGTACTACTTATTAAACAGAATCGGAGTGTTTTATTTAACGTACAGTGATCGAACTCAGGGAAAATAATCAAGGAATCATCGAATTCGTCACAGTATCGATACTTCTCTATTACTATTACTACTACTATTACAGTACATTTACACAGCACCAAATTTGGTAAATTTGGCGAAAAATTGGCGCTTTTTTCCATACAAATTTCATTTTCCAAATTTGGAATTCCATCGCATTTGGCCTCATTCGCTGAACAATACAATCCACAATTCCTCAAAATAGCAACCTTGCCTGTATTCCACATTTAGAATTGCCCAGCAAGAACCTTAATGGGTAATTAACGTGTGAAACCTTTTGCATTATGCACAGTTCTAAATAGCAATTTCAACTATTTTTTTTTATGATATTGGACCAGTTCCACTAAGAAAAGAGAGAAGCCTTCTTGATTCTTCATTTATTATTACTCTACATGTGTTTAAAACATCAAGCTGGTGCATTTTCTTTCGGTGGCTTTGTATTCTGGTAGAAGATTCTTGTAGGGAAGGTGAAGCCAAATGCAAATTTGCCAGTGTAAACAGGTTCGAAATGACACATTCAAATTCGCCAAATTTGGTGCAGTATAAATGTACTATTACTACTTAATACCCGAAATGTACTCAGTGTCTAAGTAGTAATTACTACTTAGGCCGTGTGCCAAACGGTTTAAAAAAGCAAATTTTGACAGAGCGATGTTAAATTCTGACAGTTATCGTGTGGAATATGAACGTCAGAATTTGCCCTAGCCCTGGGGGCTAGGTAAAATTTTGACAATCAATAATGTGAGCACAGGGATGCATGTGCTGTTAACATTTATATTATTTCACATAAATTTATGTTCACAGGTGTTATTTAACACTAAAATATAATATAATGCGAATAATACGCAATATAAATGCATGAAAAACACGTAAAATGAAAATTGATTCACAAAGCATCTGCTTTTGCACGTGCTTTTTCCATACGTCAAAATTTACTACTGTCATAATTTAACTTTTCGTTTGGCACAGCAAAATGGCAAATATTCGTTCACCATAGGAAATTTGTTCACCTGATTTTACTCTGACGAAAAATGTTTTCAATTAGCACACAGCCTTAGTAATACGAAGTACTCAATACCGAAAATGTACTCGATACAGAAAATGTACTATATACCTACAAATTCCACGAGTTTTATGTGGTGACAAATAATTCTTAATTTTGTATAAAGGGGTTAAGGGAATACAAATACGAAATAATAATAAAAACATATTTTTATTAAAAACGTTTGACGTAATGAGGTGGTATTAAGTTATATAGGTAAATACAATAAAGGTAACAAAAAAAAAATATTTTTCATACATGTATATTTTAGTAATTCATACACACATTTTGAACATGTATATTAAAAAATAAATCATTTTAAAGCAATTCAGTTTCGATGTGAGATTTATAACTATAAAATTAAATTGGGTAAATGAACATAAATTCAAGAATACTAAAGTCCTGCCAAACCGGCTTGTAGTTGCATGCAAACTAATTCTCTGGTACATTAGGGTGATTCAAAGTAAAAAAATTGTTTTTTTTTCGGTCTTACCCCTAGAAAAGTAAGGTATTAATGAGAAAATAAGCCTCACAACAAAATTTGCTTTGTAACTTAACCTTTAGGGGTAGCTGTTTTTTTCACTTTTCCCATACATTTTGTATAGGGAAATGGGATCTTTTTCAAAGAAATGTTTCCTTTTTTTAAATTTATTTCTAAAACCTTTACATATTCTTAAAGTGGAGGCTTTGAAGTTTTCAAAATGGTAAGCCGGGTGCTTGTTGTAAAATATAGACAGACCTACCAGCAGAACTTGACAAAAAGTACCCGATACTTTGAAAGTACCCGATGCTTAAAAGTATCGATACCAAAGTAGTAACTACTCAAAAGTACTCGATACTGCCCAACACTACCCAAAAGTAGATCGCAGTAGCAGAGCATATTCATATTAGGGTGTGCTGATAATCAGATGTACAATTTTTCAGCAGTGTATGAATTTCAGCAAATACACTTTTATCGTAACTGGCAGTATTAAGAGTTGTCTCATAAGGGTCGAAGTTCAGGCTGCTTCAGTAAAACCGATACTAGGTACAGTACCCGCGTACGACACGCCTTAACTTAAATAAAAAATATAACAGTATACGGTATAAGTTTATCAGATTTATTTGTAGACTATTTTCCACACTGGCAATTTTTCGGATTTTTTTCCCTCCTAAAAATCAACCCACTCTAAGATATTTCAGAATTTTTTCAGCAACGCTCTTTCTGAGAATTTCATTAAAAAAAAACCTATCTCAGCTAAAAATGTATTGAGTTTTCGTTCATATAGAACGTTTTCGAACTTAGCACGAACACGACACGAAATTGCATTTTCCAAATTTCGGTCAATTTTGTATCGTTCATTCATTCAGTAATATCGATTCATCGTTGAAGTTTAGGAAATTTGATGTTCAAATTATATTCCCATAAATACGGGCCACCCCAATGTGCACTTATTTTGCTTATATTCTGAATTGCATTGTATGCTGTTGTATTGGCCAATCGCAGCGCCGCCAAAGAGAATATATCAACAAGAGCCGTCACTCGTTATAAATGTAAGGAAAAAGATGGATGCCGTTTTCTTTCAGGGTTTCGGTAATTTTGTTTTCCTCAGTTTTGTAAATTCGACAAGTGGTAAATTTTTATTTCGACTCTTGTGTTATTTCAGTTCTCGTCTATTTTCTTTTACACATTTTGTTTTGATTAGACAATAACATATTTATATCGAAATTACCGAAACCCTGAAAGAAAACGGCATCCATCTTGTTCGTTGCTTTCATAACGAGTGGTGGCTCTTGTTGATATATTCTCTTTGGCGCCGCGCATGTGGTAATGAAATTCAAGTGTAGAATTTGCTACTAACGATTATCATGTCTCAATAACTCAGGTGATAAATATCTGGACTACGGAGCGAAAGCTTGTAAGTTCAAGGTGGAAAGTAATTTATGTTTTGTTTATTTTTTTATTTATTGTTTCGATAGCTTCAAAATTTCCAGCCCTAACTAGCAGCTTCAACATACCAAAGAGAGTATATATTCTCTTTGAACATGCATAGAAAGGGCTCCTCGCTGAACAAAATTATCCAGCTTTTTGGGAAACGCGACCTGGTAATTTCCCAGGAAATTATTCGAAGATGGTTAGCAGGGTTGGCGCCTCGCTGGTAAAAATTATCCGCTATTTTGTCTGCCTATTTTGAAAACGCGACCCGGTACTTTCCCAAGATTTTATCCACTGCTTGTCAAGCTACATTTACACAGGCATGAAAGTTAAGTCCCGTTTACATTGCTCGATTATTCATTCAATTTCATGCTGATTCTGAAAATTGACTCGTGTCGACGGGTCTTGCAAAATTGCTTGCAACAAAGTTGGTAGCCAGCCGACTTTTGATCAACTCAACATTCAACTACTGTACAACCCTGGGCTTGTTTACGAATTGAGGGATGTAAATGTTTGTCAGATTTTTATAAACAAATTTTTAAATAAAAAAAATTAGAAATAAATTGTTTCTCCTTTAATTGGCGTTTCTTTTTCGTGGTCAACACCAAAACCTACAGCAAAACCTGTGCATTCCGTCCCATCTAACCAAACGAGTCCGTAAGGTGCTCCGTTAGGACTCCCGGCGTAGCGTATCCGACGGGGAAGTGCCTTTTCAAAATGTACATATCCAGAAAAGTTTCTTATAGGACTCCTAGAGGAAGCGTTTATGGCGTTCCAAAACATTCCCGCAGATACCCAGATAATGGAAAGTGCTTCCTTGTAGTGCGGAAGAACTCCGTACGGGCTCCCCTTTACAATTAAATCCGTAGACGCTCCCATAATCATTCCTTCAAATTGGCTTTCGCTTATTTTGGAAACGCTTCGTATTTTGTTGGCTTGGAATTGTAAAGCATTGCCTAGCCAGGATGACCGATAATTTTTTATCCGCTTTACTCGGTCTCTATTTCCGTTGTTCTTATTGTAACGAAACATATCCTACCGCTATTGGTATAACTTATCATTAAACTCCTCTAACGGGATTGGAAGGAAACCATAAGCTTCATTATGGTTTGACCAAAGTGAGATTGGTGTTAGAAGAGTATGCTCAGAGGAGCAGGTGAATAAATGGTTAGTGTCGTGAGAAAAGCCACATGCCAGGCAAACATTTTGCAGTTTGGGGTTCGTTCTGGATAAGTGAGGGCTTCACTTGTTACCTTACCCAAATGAGAGTTAAACGAAAGTGTGTCCGGACACTCTCGGGAGATGGTGTTCCTATGCAGCAACCGGTGGGCTTGCGGTTGCAGGACGGCATTCGTCGGGCGGGAGTTTATTAAGGTGATCACCATCTCTATGTGGATGTTGTTGAGTGCCTGCCTGTAAACCCATGGCATTTCTGGGTGCGGTGTCCAGAAAGACGTGCATTAAAAAAAATTGAATGAAAATAATTTTTTTCTATTTTTATTTAATTTTTTTCAATGACAGAAACAATCGTCAAATAGTTTTCAAAAAAATTGATTAATGTTAAAGTCCCGTTTACATTGCTCGATTTTTCGTTCAATTACATGTTGATTCTGAAAATTGACTCGTGTCAACGGGTCTTGCAAAATTGCATGCAACAAAGTTGGTAGCCATCCGACTTTTGTTCAACTTATCATTCAACTTCTGTACAACCTTGGGGTTGTTTACGAATTGAAGGGTCAGTTACATAAAGCTTTATTTTGACTTTACCTCAAACTTTGACTTTGCCAGCAAATTTCAGCATACGTATTTAAACGAAGCATGGCAAATTGGAGACCTCAAAGTTGAAGCAAGGTTAAAATTTGGCAAACTCTCAAATTTTGCTTGCTTTGCTCGCTTTGACAATCAGATGTTGATGACTTTGCTTTAATTAAAGAATAAAAAGTTGCTGGAAATAATAATTAATTCATTTATTCTCTATTAAATTAAGAAATTAACCAAAACACTCACACACAAATGTATAAAAGAGAAGCGTCAAGGCGTTCATTGTAGTATACCTCTGAAGTTGGACGCAAAGTTTTAAGGTAGCAAATGTCAGGCGAGGTTAACAAAGCTTTATGTATTTGACCCTTAATGGATGTAAATATTTGTCAGATTTTTATAAAAAAATTTGTAAAAAAAATTAAAAATAAATTAGGGGTCTTCTCTCTAAATTTTTTTCATAAAAAACACAGGAAATTTACACACTATTGTCAAAATTGGAAAATTTTCTTTCAAATTTTTTTTCATGAAACATCAAAGTGCGTGTGTTTTTTGTTCTTGCATTTTGCAATTTTGACAATAGTGTCTTAAATTCTTGTGTTTTTCATGGAAAAAATTTAGAGAGAATACCCCTATTGTTTCTCTTTTAAATGGCGTTTCTTTTTCGTGTTCAACACCAAAACCTGTGCATTCCGTCCCATCTAACCAAACGAGTCCGTAAGGTGCTCCGTTAGGACTCTCGGCGTAGCGTATCCGACGGGGAAGTGCTTTAAAAATTTATGCAGAAAAGTTTCTTATAGGACTCCTTGAGGATGCGTTTATGGCGTTCCAAAACACTCCCGCAGATACCTAGATAATGGAAAGAGTGTTTCCTTGTAGTGCGGAAGGACTGCGTGCCGGCTCCCCTTTACAATTAAATCCGTAGACGCTCCCATTATCATTCCTTCAAATGGGCTTTTCGCTCCTTTTGGAAACGCTTCGAATTTGTTGGGTTGGAGTTGTAAAGTATTGCCTAGCCAGGATGACCGATAACTTTTTATCTGCCTTACTAGGTCTCTATTTCCGTTGTTCTTGTTGTAACGAAACATATCCCTGCCCAGACGTAACGCCTATTGGTCTAAATTGTGATCAATCTCTTCTAACCAAAGTGAGACTGGTGTTAGAAGAGTATGCTCAGAGGAGCAGGTGAATCAACAGGTTAGTGTCCCCACATGCCAGGCAAACATTTTGCACTTCGGGCTTGGTTCTGGGCTTCACTTGTTACCTTACCCAAATCAAAGTTAAACTAGAGTGTGTGGAAGGTTCCCTATGTACAGTCACTTCTCAGAGCAGAAAATCCAGGACATCGCCATGGCTCTCTGCGCAGTGGAACCACCCGGGGTTTTACCTCAGCCAAGGACTGTCACTTTCAATGTAACCCTGTTTAGTATGTTTTGTCCCATTCCGAAACTATCATCCTCCCCCTTGCAGCAGGGCTGCAAGATATTCTATTGTTACGGGCGGGCGTTGAGCCGAACCCCGGACCAAAAGAATGGATATGCAGTGTCTGTTGCAAAAAGATATATATTAAACGGTCGCATTCTGTGCAATGCTTCTCGTGTAAGAGATGGCTCCATAAATCTGGATGTTCAGGGCTTAACCTTAACATCCACAGACCCCGTACTTTCTTTAGTACTTTCGTGGCCCCTTGTTGTTTGCGCCCTCGGGCGTCCCGCGGTAAGCGCCGTTCAAGCGCACCCCTACCGCCACTTTCTAGTAGCAATACTAATAATAATAATAATAATGTCTTAACGACTAGCAGCACTTCTGCTATACCCGCCACACAAACTCCAGACTGTTGCTCGTGCCTTTTGGCGTCAACATCACGCGCAGCAGCTCAACACTCTCGCTCCCACCGGAGCAGTTTAGACATGAGCAACTCCGAGCACCAGTCTCTCTCTGTTTCTACATCACACCCCCCCTCCCGTTTTAATTCTCACGTGAGTCAGGATCAACATCTTCTCGCACCTGTCTCTACGTGTACTGTTTGTCGGCAAAGATTATACACGCTCGCGTCATCGGTCAAATGCAATAACTGCTTAGACCAATTCCACGTACATCTATGCTCTGGGCTCGCTAACAGGAACCTCTGGACGGATGCGATCATCGCACCATGCTGTAACACACCTCAACCTACGACGCCAGCCAACCCGGTTACACCAGGTCCACAGCTAACTAGGCTGAGGCACAGCCTTGGTCTTAGCCTACCAACACCTGGGCGAACACATCCGTCTCTCACGCCTATGGTTAACTCGACATCGACCCCACCAGCGCACTTCCAAATCTCACAGCACAACTGTAACGGATTAACTGGTAAGATCGCAGAGATAACTAATTTGATGACGCAATATGACATAAAACTTGCCGCAGTCCAAGAAACCAAGCTCAGTCCTAGGGCGGACCTCATTATCTATGGCGGATATAACATCCATCGGAAAGACTGTCATAGAGTAACAGGAGGTCTGGGAGGTGGTCTAGCGTTCATAACGCACAACTCTGTACAGTATCATCTATTTGATACCGACATCGAAGGAACGGATGATATCTTAGAAAGCCAAGGTATTACCATCCGTACAGGAGATGTCGATCTGCAAATCATTAACATCTGCATACCCCCTGTCTCAAGTTGCCCCACCGGTTATCACTCCGACATTAGCTTGCTATTACGAGGAGATAACCGCGTGATCCTGGGCGACATCAATGCGCACCACGACATGTGGCACTCAAACTTGCCAGCAGACAATAGGGGGCATGTACTTGCAGAACAAATAGATGATACGGCTTTCTGTACACTGAACGGAGACGGCCCAACGAGAGTACCGGGTAATTGCTATAGTTCGCCAGATATTTCTATCGTAAGCGCAGGACTACTGAACAACACAAATTGGCGACCCATACTCACGTTGGCGTCTGACCATCTCCCAATAGTCATTACCATCGAACGAGCGACGGACTTTATTACACCTGAGCATGGTACATATATTAACTTTAGCCGGCAAACATAGGCGATTCATATCGCCCTATATCACTTTTGTCGCCGGTAGTGAAGACGCTAGAGTCCATTTTGCTCCCGTATTATACTGCAAATCTGCACCTGGCTAGTCATCAACATGGCTTCCGTAAGCTGCACAGCACCACCACCGCACACAATGCCATTACAACGCAAATAAATAGCGGCCTAAATCAAAACCAACCAAATCACAGGACTGTGTTAGTGGCAGGCGTCGGTCAACTTTAGAAACGCAACATCAAAACCAAGACGAATTAGACAGGGGGTGCCACAGGGTGGTGTCCTATCCCCGACACTGTTTAATTTCTATCTATCGAAGATGCCCCCACCACCAGAGGGTGTCTCCGTCGTTTCTTATGCTGACGACTGTACAATAATGGCGACGGGGAAGGGCCCCTATACTGATGAACTCTGTGCGAAAATCAACGGTTACCTCTGCGACCTTTCCAGGTTTTTCACTGAGCGAGATCTGACGATATCTCCGACTAAATCAACGGCGACGCTTTTCCCGACATGGACGCACCAGGTGAGAAATGAATTATACATTTTCGTTGATGGCACTAAGCTACCAACTGTCAGCCACCCAAAGTTATTAGGAGTGACATTGGATAATACTTTCTCATTTGCTGGTCATGTGTCTGCAATGGTCTCAAAGGTACGTGGTCGCAACAAGTTCCTCAAGTCACTTCCCGGCAGTTCTTGGGGAAAAGACAAAGAAACGTTGCCGACTACATATAAGGCCATTGGCCGACCAGTCTTTGACTATGCTGCACCCATATGGTCGCCTAATGTACATAACACCAACTGGACGAAGTTACTGCCATCAGAACTGCTACGGGATGTCTCCTCATGTCTTCCGAGTTTCACCTCCATCAGGAGGCAAAACTGCTCAATGTAAAAGAGCATGCGGAAATGCTGAGCAGGCAGTTCCTTCTAAACTGCCACAAGCCAGCACATCCAAACCGTCATCTTTTGGACATAGATCCGCCCCCGAGAGACATAAGGAAACATCTCCGTAAGCATTATGATGAGATCCGGCATCATATTACCTTGCCGTTTGATCTGCAGAATCATAAGCGGGCTCTAACCGACATCCACACCGAGTCGGTAGACACTTTTGTCGGATCTCTACCTGTGAATCCCGTTCTGAACAGCCCTCCACCGGATATTGCTGAAGAAGAACGCACCTTACCAAGGGAGACAAGAGTCACCTTGGCACAGCTTAGGTCTGGATATAGTGTAAGGTTAAACTCCTACTTATCCAGACTTAATGATACAATCTCAAACACATGCCCTGCATGTGGTAGGACCCCCCATGATACTCTACATCTCTTCAATTGTTCATCTGAACCTACTCTTCTAACCCCTCTGTCCCTCTGGACAAACCCTGTTGAAACTGCACGTTTCCTTGGACTCCCCTTAGAAGAGCTTGATGAAGATCTTCGGAATGATCATACACTCTAGACAGGGCAATGCATTGTTAACAACAACAACAACAGAGTGTGTGGACACTCTTGGGAGATGGTGTTCCTACGCAGCAACCGGTGGGCTTGCTGTTGGTGGACGGCATTCGTGGGGCGGGAGTTAATAAAGGTGGTCATCATCTCTATGTAGATGTTGTTGAGTGCCTGTCCGTAAACCCGTGGCACCCAGAACGGTGTTTAGAAAGACGTGCATTGAAAAAAAAAATTAAATGAAAATAGTTTTTTTTTCTATTTTTGTTTAATTTTTTTCAATGACATAAGCTTTGTTTCTTTCCTGCTAATTATGAATAATTATGAATAATTATTCCTGTAAAAGCGTTTCTTGAACAAAACTAGCAGCGAATTCAGCAGCTTTTTGACATTTAATTGAGAGTGAGAGCGCCAATTCGCTGCAAGTTATTGCTGGAGATTTTTCGTCCAGCAGAAACTAGCAAGGAGGAACAGCTGATCGGTGAAATAGCAGCTCTGTTTCTTGAAATCTCCAGCAAAGAACTGTCAGCAGAAGAGAGTCTTGTAAAAAGCTGTCAAAATCTTATTTCTGCTAATTTTTCGTCGAACAGGGTTCAGCAGAAACTTGCAGACAAAACAGCTGTTACGTTTCTGATTGGCTAACAATTTGAATTTACATTTTTTGTTGTTGTTTTGCTATGTCACCGATCAGCTGTTCCTGCTTGCTGGTTTCTGCTGGACGAAAAATCTCCAGCAATAACTTGCAGCGAATTGGCGCTCTCTCTCTCAATTAAATGTCAAAAAGCTGCTGAATTCGCTGCTAATTTTTTCAAAGAACACTTTTTTAGGAATAATTATTCATAATTAGCAGGAAAGAAACAAAGCTAGCAAAACAACAACAAAAAATGTAAATTCAAATTGTTAGCCAATCAGAAACGTAACAGCTGTTGTGTCTGCAAGTTTCTGCTGAACCCTGTTCGACGAAAAATTAGCAGAAATGAGATTTTGACAGCTTTTTACAAGACTCTCTTCTGCTGACAGTTCTTTGCTGGAGATTTCAAGAAACAAAGCTATAAACAGTCGTCAAATAGTTTTCAAAAAAATTGATTAATGTAAACGGGTAGTCAATTTAATTTGGAATCAACTATACATGCAACGAAAATTGATTCCAAAATTGAAAAATGTAAACAGGCCTTAAAATTTGGCTTTTTACGTGACTTTTGAGCAAGATTCTGGCGACATATTTAAAAAAAAAGTACTGGCAACACTGCTCAGTTTAGCTTTGCTGTGTCATTTACTGCTAGAGCCAATAATTATTTTTCATATTTGAGCCAACATCTTCAATTATATATAAATTATAAAAATATAAATGGCTTCTGAACGATACAGTTTCTCTTTGACAACCTTCAGGTATTATTACAACACATTTTTTATTGATTATAGCATGCAGTTATTAAATGTGGTATTTTCAGCCCTTCGGGTAAGCTGGTCCAATTGGAATATGCTTTGGCAGCCGTTGCCGCTGGAGCAACTTCAGTTGGTATAGTAGGTAAGTTTGTCACATCTAAAAACATTAAATGTGGAAAACTAATTAAATAATACTTGAGCAGCATCGGATGGAGTTGTTATAGCCACTGAGAATAAATACAAGTCGCCATTATACGAGGAACATAGCGTGCATAGGGTTGAACCAATCACTGATCATATAGGCATGGTATATTCCGGACTTGTGCCAGACTATCGCCCACTTCTTAAACGCGCTCGTAAAATGGCCCAACAGTATTACTTAGTATACAAAGAACCTATGCCGGTGTCACAACTTGTGCAGCAAGTGGCTAATGTAATGCAGGAGTACACACAATCGGGGTATGCAATATATTTTCTATATTTTTCATACTTATTTTAATTCGTGGTTTTTAGTGGTGTCCGGCCATTTGGCGTTTCCTTGCTCATTTGCGGTTGGGATTCAGGAAAGCCATATTTGTTTCAATGTGATCCTACCGGTGCATTTTTCGCATGGAAAGCAACTGCTCTCGGGAAAAACGCCCAAAGTTGTAAGACATATATGGAAAAGAGGTTCGTCTTTTAAAGAATCAATTCAATGGAATACAAAAACAAATAACTCAAATAATATTTGTTTTTAGATTCAACTTGCAATCAAATAACTCTGTTTCTCAGTCTCTTGATGATGCAGTTGTAGATGCTATGCGTACATTAAAGGGTGGATTCGAAGGAGTCATGACTAAAGATAACATTGAAGTTGGAATTTGCACAGAAAAAGGTTTCCGGCGCCTCACTCCCACAGAAATTGATGATCATCTCTCCAATGCAAATTAAATTTACACTTACGTATATTCAACCATTTTTATAATTCAGTTTCAACAACAGAAAAATAAATACTGTTTGCGGCTCATGTATAAGTGTTTTATTTTAATTTAAATGTTATTAATCCATGCCAATTGTTTCTACAAATCCGCAGCATGTGTCTGGGTCGAAGAGAAATACGTTACAATGGGGTGCCTCCTTTTTGGATACCACTTTGATAACCTCTTGTGCCAAAACCCCACCTACAACTGCAGCGGCTGGAGAAATTTGGGCAAACACGGTCTTTAAGTAATCATCAGGCAATGATGTACCCTTCAAATCGTTTCGTATGAATTTCAGTTCCCCTACATCCAAATCCCGGGTTGTATAGCTAGGATCTCTATTAAATGCTTCACGGAATTCCTGAATGACGCGACACAATATTAAAGCGGGTCCAGTTCGTTTGACTTTCTTTTGGAATGCGGGTGCGTTGATATAAATATCATTTATATCAGCGATTGCACTAAAAGCTGGAAAATTTATGGTGCGTTGTACTGATGCGGTTACGAGCTCAGTTTTAACTTTCTCATTTGGCTTCGAAATAACTTTGTGTTTTGCAACGTCTCTGTAAATAAATCAAATTTGCATGAATATGAAATAAAATAAAAAAGTCGTATATTTATTACTCGACAAAGGTGTGTTCCTGAAGGTCAGCAAAACAATATCCGAACATTCCCCATACATCTCCGGCAAAGAACTTTACACCATTTTCACGACAAATATTGTCAATTAGTAATAATTCCGAGTTAGTTGCACCAATAACAACAACGACATCGAACTGTGCAAAGTATTCGGCGTTTTTAACAGACAGCGCCTCTGTATCCGCGGATATATCCACCATTGGGTTGAGAGCACGCGCTCTCTCGAGTGATGCTTCTGCTCGATTTTTACCGACGGCGGTGCGCGGCACTAAAAATTGTGAACAGAAATCTTCTTCGGTCACATTTTTTTCGTCTTGTAATCTAACCGAATTCACTCCAGAAAGAATAAGGTTTTTCGTTACTTCAGCGCCGATACCACTTAACCCTGCCACAAGGACTTTCGCCGTTCGTAACCTGCAATATAGGAAAATTTGCATCTAACATAATTTAGTTGGTGTTGCTGGTTAAACCTTTTTTGAGATTCTAAACCCCAGAGTCGAATTTGTCTATCATACAACTCATTTTCAGCCTCGGTAAGCTCTATTCCGTTCTCATTTTCTTTGTTATTCTCGATTTCCATGGTGCATAAACAAGAAATTCAAAGCACAATCAAGAAAACAGTTTCAGCAATGCCGACGCACTATTACCAACAGCCGATTTCAATTGGTGGTAAAGAAGATAGCAATTTATCGACACTCGATAGCCCGATATTGTTAGGCTAGGCTCACATTGCAGCCGACTTTTGCCGTCCGGCACATGGTTCAATCATCTATGGTTGAATTGACAGATGTGGCTAACTGTTCTTTCATGCGCAGTTGGTTTTTCATCACTCAAACTATCACCCTTTTTGTTTTCTCGTTTACATTTTTTTGCATAGTTCGTGGAAAAGCTACGGAATTCGTTTGCGTGTTTTAATGAGTTTTAGTTAATTCTTTTAGAAAAAAAAATAGTTGTGAAGAGAAATTTAGTGAGTGCTTTCTGATAATCTCTTTAGAATATGTGTAAAAACAAGTATAAGTATATTGTTTGTTCACGTGTTTTTATGCGTTTGTTGTTTTGCTTTTGACACAGAAATTCGGGCCAAATCGGTAATTTCGTATTCTGTTTTGGGCTGCGGCTACCATATGTGTTGAGTTCACTTATGCTAGTGTCGAATCAAATACCATAAAGGGTTAAAGCTAAAGTCTGCATAGTGGTAATTTTGAGTTTGTTTTATGCTTGTCCGTAACCTTGAACGGTGTCACTAAGATCATTTAATTTTTATGTATTCAATGCAAGTTAGTTTTCCTTTTGTACTCGACCCGCTATCATCGTACGCCGCCGCTCAGTGACTTCTTTCGCGCAAGTTGTAAATTTGCTTTTCTAAAAAAAACATACTTATATTGTTCAATCCGCTCATATACATACCTAGTGTAAATACATTGTACCGTTCATCATGAAATAAGAAAGTGAATAATATTAAAGACAATTGAACTACATATTTCGTGCTTTTTTATTCGGGCAATATATTGAAGGTAAATAGCCGCAACATTTCTGGTCCTTCGTACCGGATTCGGTCCCCGCATATATAAAAAACATACATAGTTTTGTTCGGTATATAGATACGTACGTATATACATACAACGCCGCGAGTTAACATAATAATAACTGACTCGATTCAAATAAAGCAAAGCGTCAAAATAGCTCTTGTGGTTAGTGTAGTCAGAATCTAGAATAACCCCTTAATTAAAAAGTCAACGTTGCAAATATTGTCAGTTCGCCGCGTCTTTCTTTTGAACTAATAAAATGTCGAATTTCGTTAAAACACGTGATTCCGCGCGCAATGCGATAAAACGATACATGACAAAAAGTGTTGATGAGTCGTTAACCATGGAAAATGAAATTATTACGAGCTACCTTCAGTTATTAAATGAGCAGTGGACCCGTTTTAATGCTGCCCAAGACGCAGTAGAAATATCGTGTGGTGTGGATAATATGGAGATTGAAGAAAATGTCCGTGTCCAAGCAGAAGCGTGGTACTCCACCGCTCTAGCCAACTTTAACCGCGTACAAAAGTGTCGTAACGAACCGCAAACTAACGCCGTAACAACCATTGTGTCCGCGCCTATACGTCTGCCAAAAATGGAGCTGCCCAGCTTCGCCGGTGATTCTACGGAATGGATTGGGTTTTACGACGCATTTAGCTCTCTTGTCGACGGCAATTCCGCGTTATCGGACGGACAAAAGCTCCATTATCTTCGGAGCTGTTTAAAGGGTGATGCGTTGAAAATTATTAGCGGATTTAAAATATCTGACGCAAATTATACCGAAGCTTGGGGACTATTAAAATCGCGATATCAAGTTATGCGTGTAATTGTAGAAGCGCATCTCCGTGCCTTGGCCGAGGTCCAAAAGGCTACTAGTGACAGTGCCGATGCAATAAAAACTGTAATTGATGGGTTTCAACAACACATTCGCGAGCTCAAAGCGTTAGGTCGCCCAGTTCAGTTTTGGGACGATTGGTTAGTCCATGAGGTAGTTAACAAGTTGTCATACGAGACTCGAAAGCAGTGGGAGCTTTCCCTGGTCAATGATGAGCCTCCGTCATTCGATCAGCTAACAGAGTTTTTAGAGATACGGTGTCGGTCGTTATCTATGCTTTTGTCGTCGGCAGTATCGGTGCCAGTAAAGGGGAAACCCGTGTCTGCTAGCAAATCTACAAATATGTTTCATGCGGTTCCGGAACAGAATGACGTGTGTGCTTATTGCAATCAACCTCACAAGATTTACGGTTGCGACCAATTTCGGAAGTTGGACTTAACTTCAAAATCAAACTTCGTTATGCAATCGCGCGTGTGTTTAAATTGCTTAAGCCCAGGGCACTTTAGGGATCGGTGCAATAGCGCTTCCACGTGCCGCGTATGTAAACAACGTCATCACACATTGTTGCATGGCGCCGTTCTTACAAAAGCTGCTACTGCAGGCAGCCATTATGTCAACAACGCGTCCAACCCTTTTTCTGACGCTACTGCTGTTCCGTCTACCAATGAATATTCCACCTCCACGTGTGATACTTCTTCCACCAGCGACGCTTCTCGCGTTTCAGCATGCTTAAACTCCAACGCCAACCTACGGGCTCCAGTAGAAAAAGTGGTTTTGCTATCCACCGCCTTAGTAAAAGTGTGCGATTACTCCGGCTGTTGGCAACCCGCGCGTTTACTATTTGATTCAGGGTCACATGCCTCTTTTGCAACCGAAGCATTGGTGCACCGCTTGGGATTGTCAAGAACGCCTTCTGAAGTTTATATCACTGGAATTGGATCAGCGCATGGAGGTCGAGCAAGAGGTGAAGTATCACTGTCCCTTGCTTCTAATTATTCAGATCAGCATTTCGTTGTCAACGCTCTTATTTTGCCAAAAATAATAAATGACTTACCAACGCAGACTGTAACTGTCTCAGCGTGGCCGCATATACAAGGCCTGCCTCTAGCCGATCCGCAGTTTATGCGACCTGGGCACGTCGACATCCTAGTTGGCATGGACGTCATAGACCAGCTTATATGTACGGAGGTTAGAAAAGGGTCGCCCGGCTCTCCTATGGCACAGCGCACGGTATTTGGATGGACAATCTTCGGGACGGTAAATGGAGTTCGGCCTACTATACCATGCTTACAATCGTTGTGCTGTGACGCGCAGCTGGACTAGGTTGACTAGGTTGTGGGAGCTGGAAGAGGCTCCTTCGAAATCGTACCTGACATCCGAAGAACGCTATTGCGAAGATCATTTCAAGGCAACGCACCAAAGAGCACCAGATGGACGATTTATCGTTGAGTTGCCATTGAAGTCTGATGTGTTGCTGGGGGATTCCCGAAATGTGGCGATTCAGAATTTGATACGCCTTGAAAGAAGGCTCTCTCGCAATAGTGAACTTCGCGTGCGCTACAACAAGTTTATGAAAGAACTCATCGACATGAATCATATGCAGATCGCGTCAGAAACGTCAAATCAAACATATTACATGCCTCATCACCCCGTTTTAAAGGAGACCAGCATCACAACGAAATTGAGAGTCGTATTTAACGCGTCAGCCAAATCGTCTTCACGAAACTCGCTCAATGATGCTTTGTTTGTAGGCCCTCAGCTGCAGCAAGACCTGTACACTATTTTAATGCGTTTTAGAACACATCGCTATGCTGTTACCGCAGACATCGCCAAGATGTATAGGCAGGTTTGCGTATCGTCAAAACATACTGATTTACAGAGGATCGTGTGGCGTAGTGACCCATCCTCGCCTATTCTAGACTTCCGAATGGTTCGCGTGACATACGGTGTAGCAGCCGCATCACATTTAGCCGTTCGATCGCTTCAACAAACGGCAAGAGATTCATTGAATGCGTGTGTCAGATCCGTTCATGTTATTCTCAATGACTTTTATATGGATGATCTGCTTACGGGCGCATCTACTAAGGTGGAGTTGGAGTCGCTACAGCAAGGGGTATCAGGAATTTTGAGAGAAGGTGGGTTCGAACTCCGAAAATGGGCAACGAATTGTGAAGAGTTAAACACAAGCATGTGTCATACGGCGGAAAATATATCGCACTACGTCGTCGACGATAGGGATGTCCATGCCTTGGGCCTTATCTGGAATACGGAAAATGATTATTTCACGTTTACAGCCAACCTTAAGGAACTACCCACTGTTTTGACGAAAAGAGCGTTTTTATCAGACGCAAGCACGCTATTCGACCCGCTAGGACTTCTTGCACCGGCAACTATAAAATCAAAGATGTGGTTTCAAGACATCTGGCGCGCCAAAGTAGGTTGGGATGAGCTTATCCCCGCGCCCATCGCGGATAAGTGGGTAGCACATCGTACAGAACTACAGCAGGTCACCTCCCTGAAGGTGAATAGATGGCTTGGCACGGAAGAAGCTGGGTCTTTCACGCAACTGCACGTATTCGCTGATGCATCAGAGTCCGCCTACGCCGCCGTGATGTACGCCCGTTCGACGACCAGCGATGGGATCATTACCGTTTCGTTAATCTCATCGAAAACGAAAGTAGCGCCGCTTAAATCCACGACATTGCCCCGCCTCGAGCTCTGCGCTGCGCACCTTGCCGCCAAGCTTGTACGAAGCGTGTTACGTAGCTGGCCTGACCTACGCTACCCGATCTTCGCTTGGACAGACTCCACCATCACATTAGCGTGGCTGCAAGCTCATCCCAGCAGATGGGTGACCTTTATCGCCAACAGGGTCGCTGACATTCAGGAAGTTTTGCCTCCTGAGTGCTGGAACCACGTCCGCTCTGAGCAGAATCCTGCAGATTGCGCTTCAAGAGGTGTAAGTGCCATCGAGTTATTGACTCTACAGTTGTGGTGGAGGGGCCCTGAATTACTGAAAAATGCCGACCAATATTGGAAGCAAAGCCCACCGACACTCCGTACGACGGAAATAGGCATCAGGAGCAACGTTCGTGCACATGTAAGCAGCTCCAGTGATCACTGGTCCGTGATGACGAAGTATTCGTCATTTTCCAAGTTGCGCCGTATCATTGCTTACGTTCTACGTTTCATCTTCAACATCAGAGCCAGCAAACAGTCCAATATTGCTAAGAGCGTTGGCACCCCGAATTGCCAAGAGTTGGCAGAAGCAGAGCTTCGTCTCATCATGTATACTCAACAGTTCTATTTAGCTAATGAAATTTCAGCTTGCAGCGCAAAAAGGCCAATCCCGCTTCGCAGTAGTCTTTTGCGTTTGCAGCCGTTCCTGGATAATACCAAGGTACTGCGCGTGGGAGGACGACTAAAAAACGCCGACATTGCTCCAGACGTACGGCACCCCATTATACTCCCAAAGAATTGCCCGCTTGCTATACTGATAGTTGGTGAGATACACAAGCTAACTCTGCACGCAGGACCCCGCATTATGCAGACTATTTTACAACGCCGGTACTGGATAATAGGTGCCCGTAACCTGATCCGTAACATATATCGTAAGTGCGTGAAATGCACATGTTTAAATCGCAACCTTGCCACGCAGGCCATGGGGGATCTGCCTGCAATCCGTACAACCTATACACGTTGTTTCACCAACACCTCAGTCGATTTTGCTGGGCCGTTTATGTATAAATATACCCACGGAAGAGGAGCCAAAGCTACCAAGGGCTATATCTGCTCATTTGTTTGTATGTGCACAGGCCCGATGCACCTTGAGTTCGTCGGTGATCTATCAACGTTAGCCTTTCTCAATGCGTTTAAAAGGTTCACGAACCGCAGGGGCTTTTGTAAAATTATGATGTCAGACAATGGCACGAACTTCGTTGGCGCTGAGAAGGAGCTTCGCCTTGCATTCGACCGCTGCATGACTGATGAAAAACTTCGTTCGTTTTTTGCGGATTCGAATATCGATTGGCGCTTCAACCCACCATCCGCGCCTCATATGGGCGGGTATTGGGAAACTGGCATCAAGCGTGTTAAGTACCACCTAAAGCGCGCACTGAGTGAAGTTTTGCTGTCATATGAAGAGTTCAACACGCTGCTAACTGAAATCGAAGCCTGCGTGAATTCCCGTCCATTATGTGACAATTCTACCGATGTGAGAGACCTAGAGGTCCTAACTCCAGGCCATTTTATTCTAGGAGAGCCGCTTAAGTCAATCCCAGAACCTGAGGGTCAAGGGTTCTGTGGAAATCTTCGACAGCGATGGCAAGCAATTTCTGCCATGAGACAACATTTCTGGCGCCGTTGGCGCGATGAATATTTAGTAAGCCTACAACGCCGCACTAAATGGTTTCGGCCGTCACGTAATATCGAAGAAGGCGATGTGGTTGCTGTTTTCAGCGATAGTAATCCCCCAACAAAGTGGACGCTTGCGCGAGTGGTAAAATGCCACCCTGGCGCTGATGGGCATGTACGCGTCGTAACTCTGAAAACATCGCATGGAGAATTGGTCCGGCCAATAGTCAAACTTTGCCTCCTCCCTACGAAGGATGATTTATTTTGTACGGGGAACTAATTATTTTTTGAGTTGAAAGTAAATATCTTGAATTTGTATATTGAACATACTAACGTAGTTCAAGGGCGGCGGCAATGTTGAGTTCACTTATGCTAGTGTCGAATCAAATACCATAAAGGGTTAAAGCTAAAGTCTGCATAGTGGTAATTTTGAGTTTGTTTTATGCTTGTCCGTAACCTTGAACGGTGTCACTAAGATCATTTAATTTTTATGTATTCAATGCAAGTTAGTTTTCCTTTTGTACTCGACCCGCTATCATCGTACGCCGCCGCTCAGTGACTTCTTTCGCGCAAGTTGTAAATTTGCTTTTCTAAAAAAAACATACTTATATTGTTCAATCCGCTCATATACATACCTAGTGTAAATACATTGTACCGTTCATCATGAAATAAGAAAGTGAATAATATTAAAGACAATTGAACTACATATTTCGTGCTTTTTTATTCGGGCAATATATTGAAGGTAAATAGCCGCAACAATATGAATTATTATATCATGGTCCGGCAGCACACAAACGCACACAAATTAGCAACCAGATTTCAGCCGAATGTAAACAAACTTTGGCCGCCCGATAAAAAATTTTTTTTAGGGCCGCTTGCATAAAAGCTGATAACGACTAACCGGAGTTTAATTGACGTATTTTGTATGGTTAGCTGTCAAGTTAATCACCGATTAGGCTTAATCGGCTTTTATGCAAGTGGCCCTTAATATAAAAGATACTACTCCAGTAGCATCAAAAATGGAAAGGAACTTTTAAAGTCAGCCCTTAAACAATCCAGGCTTTCTTTCAAGAGTTGCTCAAGGAGCATTCAAATCCAATTGTAAAATGTAAACAATTTTTATATCCATAAATCACTCCAGTGTGAATATATGTGTGCTCCTTAGTTGTTTTTGAGGCTAGGCTCACACTGCAATCGATTTCGGCCGTCCGACAGCAATCACACATCCACACACAACACAAGTCTTTTAAATGAGCTCTGCGATTTCATCCGATTTCACCCGAATGTAAACAAACTTTCGCCACCCGATAAAATAGAACGCGCTTGAATTTCTCTGATGATGTCGGAAAAAAAGTCGGTTGCAGTGTGAGCGTAGCCTAAAGCCCTATATACACTTCCTTTTGAGCCGGTAACTGTGAGCAATTTTCTTTTGTGTAATATGTTGATAGTACTCCACTTTTCCAAAAAAAAAAATCATGCGTAAGTGGATAAACAACTAAAATATCTTTGATATTAGTGCATTTAAAATTAAGTGAAAGTGTTATAGTACATTTATACCGCACCAGGTTCAAGTGGCTGCCGCAGAGGCACACTTAGGCCAGTTTTGAAAGGTCCGTTGTGATACCACCAACACAAGTAAAGTCAGTCCCGGGACCCAGCCATATGGAAAATCCCTGAGTTGTTGGGATTTTCCACATAGCAGAATCCCGGGACTGACACTCCTAAACCGACACCGTTACTCCTCCTCGAACCACTTAGATGACTTTATGAAGCCCATCAAGTCCTTTATGTCCAGTTCCGCGATCGGGCTTAGGCTATCTAGGAACGGAACTCCCAAAAAGCGCGTTCTCGCGCTGCTTAAAGCCGGACAGTTGCAGATGAGGTGCTCCATTGTATCCTCCTTCTCATCAACATTGCGATGTCCCAGGACTGGACCACCTACTCCAACCTTCGCTTTGTTTCTGCTACTCCATGGAGTAACTACCGTGAGAATACTTTGGAATTTACTCCAATGTTGTTACTCCTTGGAGTATATACTGCCAGAGCGATAGTGTCGTAATTTTCCTCGATAAAGGGCTGTTTATATTGTTCAATTTTGGGATCAATTTCCTTTGCATGTGCCGTTGATTCCAAATTAAATTGACTAGCCGTTTACATTAATCAATTTTTCTTGAAAAATTTTTGACGGTAGATATGTCATGAAAAAAATTAAATAAAATTGATTTGCTGTGCTCCAGAATAAATAGTTAACTTCCGTTTCTTTCCAGATTTTTCGCAGCACGGAGCCTGCCAATATTACTGCCGAAATCCTTGGCCAACCCCACTCACGACCATGACAGAAGCAAACAAGGAGCTGGAAATATATGCGGTTGAACATTGATGTTGCTCCCCATCATTGATCCCGACTGTCCCTTTCGACACCATACATCCCGCAAAAAACCCTGTTGTTGTAACAACATGTGTTGTCGAATTAACAGTTCTTGGTCGGAAACCAATCCGCTAGGTGCCGTTACTCCCTTGCGGTACATCCCGACTGTTGTAGCGATTTATCACCTCTTCTTATCTTCTAGGTCATGTTACCCCTCCTTTCGGTAAGGAAGGATAAGATTGTTAGTTAAAAATTAAATTACTTATCCAGACTGAGCCCAGTAGGTCGATTCCCTAACTATTTTATCGCCAAGTGTTAGCGTTAATTCTGTTTAACGCCATTTTTATCGCTTTTCCCTATTCTCTAAGGGCCGCTTGCATAAAAGCTGATAACGACTAACCGGAGTTTAATTGACGTATTTTGTATGGTTAGCTGTCAAGTTAATCACCGATTAGGCTTAATCTGCTTTTATGCAAGTGGCCCTTAATTTTAATTGACGTATTTTGTATGGTTAGCTGTCAAGTTAATCACCGATTAGGCTTAATCGGCTTTTATGCAAGTGGCCCTAAGTGTTAACCAAACTAAAAGTCGATAAGCTCGATCAGCTGTTTTCGCTAACACTTTTATTGTAGCTAGTTATCGCGGATTAATTTGATGGTGTTTAAAAGTGTTTAAGAGAAAATACTAAATTTAAGTTGAAAAAAAATGTCTTTTGAGTTTGTGTAGCTTTATTTGGTGCGAAATATTGAAAATATGGAAATGCGTTAAAGGCAAGTTAGAGAATCACAGGTTCGTTAAGAGCAAACGCCAAACCCTGGCGAAAACCTAAACGCTTGGCGAGTGGTTAAAAGTTAGGGAATCGGGCTACAGAGGTGCCAAATGTTTGCCCGGCATGCGGCACTTCTCACGACACTAACCACTTATTCGCCTGCT
>CAXKVI010000001.1:148924658-149041799 GCA_964058755.1 Campiglossa producta
AACAACAACGGAAACAGAGACCTAGTCCAGCAGATAAACAATTATCGAACCTTTTTTTAAGCATTGCAATGCTTCCAAAAGGAGCGAAAAGCTTTTCAGGAGTGCTAATTGGGGCGGGGACTCAGTATGGTAACCCAATAAGGGAGTGTGTATTAAGGAGCACACTCGGTGGGTGAGCGCACCACGCCGAAAGTCCTAACGGAGCACCTTACGGATGGTATGAACGCACAGGTTTTGCTCTAGGTGTCTCAACTCCAAAAAAATAGGAACAATTCCAATAACTTCTCAATTTCATTTATATTTATTTAATTTATTCAAATTTATTTATTTCAAAAGTTGTCAACAAAATCTGAAAAAAAATTACGAATGTCAGTTCGTAAACAAACGCAGGGTTGATCAAAAGTTGAATGTTGAGTTGATCAAAAGTCGGCTGGCTACCAACTTTGTTGCATGCAATTTTGCAAGACCCGTTTACACCATTCAATTTTCAGAAATTGAATGAAAAATCGATCAATGTAAACGCCGCTTTAGGCACGAGCAATGAACGACTTTCAAAAAGCTGAACGTGATCCGATGAGGTATACAAAGGATTACTATTGGAGTACTCCAATATCAAAAATTTGGAACACATTATCCAACGATTTTTGCAGGGTTCAACATTAGTTTGCATGTGGCAAACGGCATACCTAAGCGCTCTTATCCTGAAGAACCTGCTTGGTCGTGCCCTGCCTGGCAAGCTCGTCTGCCTTACAGTTTCCCTCAATGTCCCTATGTCCCGGGACCCATATGAGGTTTACGCGGTTCTGTTGGGCCATCTCCTGAAGAGATCGACGACAGCTGAGCGTCAGTTCAGAGTTGAACGTGTATGAGCCAAGGGATTTGATTGCCGCTTGGCTATCGCTGAAAATAGCGATATCTTCTCCGATAACACGTTTGCTTAACCAGGCCGCGGCGTCCAGGATTGCCGAGACTTCCGCCTGGAAGACGCTACAATGAGCAGGTAGTCTGAAGGAGAGCTCAAGGTCCAAATCCCTTGAATAAACCCCTCCTCCAACTCTGCCGTCCAACTTCGAGCCGTCGGTGTATATGGAAGTGCCACCATTTGTTTCTGGACACCAATCCGTCCTCTCCCAGTCTTCTCTGCTGGGAATGTTTATTTTGAAACAGCTATCCCCGACTGTAGTGGTCGCACAACGATCTGTGCTTAGAGGGAGAAAGCTGTAAGATTCCAGAATACTGGAGTGTCCAATAGTACCCGCACCCCAACTGGAGGTTTCTCTTAGGCGCAGAGCTGATGCCGCCGCTGACCGAAACCCTTCCAGATCAAGTGGCAAAATGCCCAGAATGACCTGGAGGGCTTCGTTGGGCGTTGTCCTTAGCGCACCGCTTATACAGATCATATTGGATCTATGGACTTTCCACAACAGATTCAGGTATGTTGCCTTGCTCAGCGCCGGCCACCATACGACGACTCCATACAGCATGATTGGGCGAATGGTGGCCGTTTAGATCCAACTGCATACTCTAGGGCTGAGCCCCCATTTTTTGCCAATGGCTCTTTTGCATGTGTAAAGAGCGATGCAAGCTTTCTTCTGGCGCTGAAGAACATTCTCCTTCCAATTCAATTTCCTGTCCAGAACTATGCCTAGAAACTTGGCCTTATCCGACAAGCCCAGGCGCGTGCCTGGTGAAGAGGACAAGTTCCACTTTCCCCGGGTTGATACTAAGTCCGCAGCGAGAGGACCACCTCGAAACCTCTCGTAGTGCTACTTGCATCAGGTCACACAGAGTTTGTGGGAACTTGCCTTTGAATGCAATAGCTAAATCGTCTGCGTATGCCACTATCTTCCCGCCCCCCAGCTTGTGTCACGTAGCAACGAGTTGACTGTGAGGTTCCATTGCTATCAATAGTCGTTGAGAGGTAGTCGCTTAATATCCTCTCAAAGGTTTTGAGTACAAAAGACGAGAGACGGATCGGTCTGTAATCTTTTGGCTCGTAGTGGGATGCCTTCCCAGCCTTAGGGATAAACACTACCGTGGCGCTTCTCCAGGAGCCCGGAATGTGGTTGAGAGCCAGGCAGGCTGTGAAGAGAAATACCAGCCATTTAGCTGATGTCTCCAACGTGTTTATAAGTTGCGCGGGGATAATCCCGTCCGGCCCGGCAGCCTTATACGGTCCAAAGCTCTTAACTGCCCACCTTATCCTTTCCTCAGTGATGGGTATATTTGCTGCCAGGTTTGTTGCAGGTGCTAGTGGTGCGTCATGTAGATTCCCCGGAAAATGTGTATTCAAGAGCAGCTCAAGGGTTTCCTCTTCCGTGCTGGTCCAGGATCCGTCAGGTTTCCGCAAATAGCTGATGGCTGTTTGACTTTTCGAGAGGACTCGTCTAAGTATCGCTGTGTCGTCGACCTTTTCGACGCCAGTGCAGAAATTTCTCCACGAGGTTCTCTTCGCCTGTCTCAGAGCTTTTTTGTAGGCCCTTAGTTTAGCTTTATATTCGTGCCAATGAGGCTCAGAGCCGAGGCTCTTGGCCTTGTTAAATTGTTTGTTGATTTGCGGAGCGAGTCCACATCGTAGGACCACCAATGTGGCCTATGTTTACCGCGTGGTTTTGGCACTGGACAAGCCTGTCCTAGAGCATTTGAGAGCGCCGATGTAAATGTAGTAACAAGATCCTCCAGCTCCTCTACTGATGAGGGGGCTTGTGAGGGCAGTACTGGCAGGTCTCTGTCTAATATTTCATTGTGTAACTGCCAGTTAGTGTTACGTGGGTTGCGCTTCATGATTGGTTGTTCCACAATAAAGTCTAGAACCATTTCTATGTAACGGTGGTCGGAGAATGAATGTTCTTCCAGAACCCACCATTTTCTGACCCACTCATAAGCGCCTTCACTACAGATAGTGAGGTCTATGACCTCCCTGCGGGACTTAGTGATAAAAGTAGGCTCATTACCCACGTTGCAAATTACCAGGTTAGTTGTTAAGAGGTAATCAAACAGAGACTCGCCCCTGGCATTGATATCGGAGCTCCCCCATTGGACATGGTGAACATTAGCGTCCGCTCCAATAATAAGATTACCCGTGCAGAAATTTGACACCAGGTCTTTCACCTCCGTTTGTGGGGGGGGTTCTTCGGCGTCGTAGGGCATATAGACCGACGCCCCGTCAGGCGGGTGCTGTCGACAGTTAGACTGATAGCGGCAATATCACCATTGGTGTAGTTAGGTAGGAGAAAGGAGTTCAACTCAGACTTGGCCAAAATACACGTTCTGACTTTGCTCTCCTCGCTGGCTCGAATGAGCTTGAAGCCCTTAGTCCCCAATCCGCAGATTCTCGAGCTATTGACCCAGGGTTCTTGGATGAGGAGCACATCCACGTCGCCTTTAGAAAGACGACTACTTAAAGCAGCCGAAGCCACTTTAGATTTGTGCAGATTAACCTGAAGCACCACCAACATGAGAGCGCACAGACTTCCCTGCCGTCCCCATATCGTCGAGGTTTGCGCCATCCCGGAGGTTGCCTATCAACGACGAGTTGTTCCGATTAACTGCCCGATATGGCGTTGCAGGAGTCCTGCTGCCTGTAGCGTTAGATGTTAACCGCTCAGCGTTGGCTGCTACCACCGTGACGTCGAGGACTTCCTCGGCCTGTAGGCTGTCCTCCATCTCCGAGTTGTTCACAGCACTATCGCCAAGGGACGTGGCGGATAACATGCTTTCCGCATCGGAATCCTCCGCTTCCTCTTCTGGTAATTCGTTTTCCCGTTCCCCCGGAGCAGCCGAGAAGGCAGCGCGCTGAGCATCACCACGATATACGTGGATAACGATCTGGCCTACGCTGTAGTGTACGAGGCCATTGCACCTTTTGAGGGGCTCGATTGACTCTTTATTCATGGTGAACACCACCTGTCTGTCGGGCCCTACCGCATCCCCGACCAGATTGACACTCCAGTCATGCGTTGGGAGGGACGGATTCATTATCCGTAGCATCCCGAGAATTCTCTCGGGTTCGTCAGGGATGGCCGGAATCCACGCCCTTGCCCTTGGACGAGATGGAATGTCCTTCCTGTCGACGACCTCTATCTTTGCGCCCTTGTAGACTTCACCCAGTTTAGCAGCTGCTGCCTTGTACAGTGCTACGGTTTTTGCATCCTCGCATGCGAGTAATTTAATCTGACCCTGAACTACCCGGAAACTCCGGAGCAACGTTGAGAAGAATGTTGCCGAGTTCATTTCGCACGTAACGCCACCGGTCCTTGGGGATGGCCAGACGGTCATTGCCTCGGTCAAGGACGCCTATAAGGATCCTGTCCTTGGTTACCTCCGCAAAGCTTAGTTTGCCCGCTCCAGGGGTATTCTGATGCCGCTTGGGAGGGGGAATTAACTCCAGGTCCGATCTCTGGCGCTTCAAAGGGTTAACTTTTAACCTCTTTGGCATGTAAGAATTTTGGAAATCCGGTATCACAGCTTTCGCTAGCTCTACCGATTTACTGGAATTCGGCGACAGCGATTCCTGCGGTACCCCTTCATACCTCTTCAGGATCTTTGCAGCCAATCTTTTCTCGTGGTATGTGAAGCGGCGGGGAGATGTCTCCCGGGAGTGCGGACCCGTAGTTGCCATCGCGGTCGCTCTCCTTGCCGACATCTCAGTTGCAGCTTCCTTCTCCTTCGAAACTCCGAGGCCAGGTCGTGAGACCGCTGCCACAGACGTAAAGATACTGGTTTTGATATCAGCGGTTGGTGGGAGTTTAGCATCCGCCGTTGTCCGCTTAGCTGCGTTGGCAACCGCAATGGTGCTAGTTCCCATCAAGTCAATTCTACTCGATAGAGGGTTGGTTGACCGACTCGTAGTTGCCATCGCAGTCGATCCCCCCCTTGATTGTGGGACGGAGGTTGTCGTCCGGCGTTGTTGTTGCTTTCTTGCCTGCTCCTCCATAGCTCTCCTTTGCTGAGGAGTGAAATTTGGCGTTGTTTGTTTTTTAGGTTTTTCCTTTTTATGTAGGTTATTTGAGTTCATCTTGTTCGTACGACCCATCGCCGGACAAGGCCGGCTTAGGGTCAAGGGAAGAGAGGCTCCGTTCAAATACAGCCACGATTTGCCTCCCGGCTGCAAACGTCCAGTGGGCACGGTTTCGCATAACACCCTGGATTGGGAGGGGGAAGATCTTTGTCGTCGCGCCAGAGAGGCTAGGCTGCTCTCGTGATGAAGTGCCGTACGGAGCTATGATTACAAGGGCAGCGTAACCCTGTGGCTATCGACTTAAGCCCTCGTACCGCGGCAAGGTATCCACCCTTCACCCAAATTTGGTAAATTTGGCGAAAAATGGCAAATTTGGCGCTTTTTTTCTTACAAATCTCATTTTCCAAATTTGGAATTCTATCACATTTGGCCTCATTCGCTAAACAATACACTCCACAGTTCCTCAAAATAGCAACCCTGCCGGTGTTCCACAGTTAGAATTGCCCAGCAAGAACCTTAATAGGTAATTAACGTGTGAAAACTTTTGCATTATGTACAGTTCTAAATAACAGTTTCAACTAGTTTTCTTAAAAAATTGACAGAAAAGACAGAAGCCTTCTTGACTCTTCATTTATTATTACTCTACAGGTGTTTAAAACATCACGGTGGTGCATTTTCTTTCAGTGGCTTTGTGTTCTAGTAGAAGATTCTTGCAGGGAAGGTGAATCCAAATGCAAATTTGCCAGTGTAAACAGGTTCGAAATGACACATTCAAATCGCCAAATTTGGTGCAGTATAAATGTACTATTAAAGCCCAAAACGGGGATTCTTTCCAATAATGTACGGAGCGGCTTTTTTTTTATCGGGTAGAGGGGGTCGCACAGAGTACAAAATTAAAAACCGGAGCCGTCGGAGGCCTATATTTTATGAGAAATTTGCATTTAA
Source organism: Campiglossa producta (assembly GCA_964058755.1). Taxonomy (NCBI): domain Eukaryota; kingdom Metazoa; phylum Arthropoda; class Insecta; order Diptera; family Tephritidae; genus Campiglossa; species Campiglossa producta. Next base: position 148,930,564 of record CAXKVI010000001.1, read on the forward strand.
AGTTGCAAATTTGACCATACAAATTTACCAGTTCAATCCGATTTCGCTAACATTATACATTATACGCACAAAAAACCACTATGTTATAAAAAAAAAACGCTTTTCCTACTACCCGCACTGCTATTTAAATCGAATATATTAAAAAAAAGCCAAATTATAAAATTAACAAGTAAGGAAGTCTAAGTTCGGGTGAAACCGAACATTACATACCCAGCTGTGCACATAAAGTGGGCGTGATCGTTCACCGATTTTTCTTATTTTCTGTGGTAGTACTCTACATAAACATAACATGCCTGGTACCTAGTTTCGTAAATCTATCTCACACCGTTCTGAAGTTGTTAGCAGTCGAATTTAAAAATTGCTTGACTCATAAGTGGGCGGTGCCACGCCCACTTTCCAAAATTTTGAAAAAATTATGTAAAGAATATGAAAGTTGATGTATGTACCAAATTATATTATTATAGCGAAATCAGTTAATTAGATATGGACTTTTATAACAATTTAATCCAAAGGGAGGTGGTAGTGCGGGGTTGGCAAAGCTTACTTACCGCCTTTTGTTATGATAAAGAGTAAATCGTAGCTTGGGTATTAATCAACCACAAACGTAGGGCAAAATCTTAGTAAAATCAAAAAGAGAGTGCGAAATAGGGTTTCGTGCATATATATATTTACAAGTGTTTGTATATGTAGTACAATAGGTACAGAAAGGTGTATAATTAATTATGGAAAGTCGTAGGTGCGAACACAGAAACCTATGCATAAAAATATAAAGAATGTTGGTTGGGTATAACTGTACACGGGTTAAAGCATATTTACATACATAAGTACATATTTCACTGAGCGACCATCTTTTCGGTGTTCACCTCAGCAATGATATGTACTCGATTATATTCATAGGTACCAATGCACCTGCTAGCGACCAGCCTTCGCTGTTCAACTAAGCAGAGAATGCAAAAGTACCTACAAACACAACAACAACTACTATAAGTATATGTATGTACAATGCATTGCTAGCGGCCAACCTTCGTCGTCCAACTAAACAAAACACTGCACATAGAATAAGCACTTACCTCTTGAGCAACGCCGTAATAAAGTGACGATTGCTCAGAGGATCGCCCCTTTTATACTTTCTCGCTGGAGCTTTTTCTCATATTATCCTAGCGGTAGTTATGTGTGGTGAATAATATAAGTAAAATAGAGAGGTCAATAGAGCTTTCAGCTCTTTGTCCATACATATGATTAGCTAACTACCTAAACACACTAAAGCACAAATCATAAAGTACAAGTCACTAATCCTAACAATAACAATGTATGTACATATATGCAAAGTGATATAATATAATTATGTTGCGTGATATTCACGTTACAGCCTCCCCCTTGACGGATGATGAGTAAACGAGTCAGTCGTCATCAATTTTGGCTCTTCCTAGGTCTTCCTCTCTTCCTTATGGGTTGTACTGGTGTAGGTGAATCGTCGGTATTTGTGCCTCTATACATTGATAAGGCAGATGCATGATAAGCCCCAAGTGGCACGTTTGGTTCGCTTTTGGCGGCAATTTCATATGTGGATGTACCAATCTTCCGCGTAACAACATATGGTCCATCTCGTTTGGGTACAAATTTGGAAGTCACCCCTTTTGCTGCTTGGCTTAGCACATGCGTCTTCACTAACACCTCTGAACCTACGTTGATGTCCTCTTGGCGTCGTCTATTCCTATCCACATACACTTTGTTTTTATCTTGCATCATTTGCTCCCTTTCTTTCGCACTCTTGAAATTTTCTACCATATTCTTCAGATATGGCGTTATTTGTGGTATAAAATTCTCACTCTCAGTTATGGCCCTAATATCATGATGAACATCGTCGAGAGTCCGCAACTCTCTTCCAAAGGTAAGGTAAGCGGCTGAAAAGCTAGTAGTTTGACAATTAGCAGTATTCATAGCAAAGCGAATAGCGGGTAAACCTACATCCCACACATTGTGCTGTTTTTGAACGATTATGGCTAACTGAGCTTTCAAGTCACGGTTTTTACGTTCAACCGGGTTTGCTTCAGGGTGATATACGGGAGTGAACATTTGTTGTATCCCCATACAGTATGCAACTTGTTGCATAATAGCTGACACAAACTGTACCCCATTGTCAGACTTGAGTCGCCGCGGTACCCCGTATCGTAAAAAAATTTCGTTTATTAGAATTTTTGCGCACATTTCGGCTGTGGCTTCTACCATTGGAAAAAGTTCCACCCATCTACTTGCAACATCTTCTGCTATTAATATCCACTGGTACCCTTCAGTCGTCTTTGGTAGCGGCCCAAATAAATCAACAGCCACCACTTCAAATCTTTGTTTGCTTACGCTTGTTTGCAATAAGCCCATCGGCTTCATGTTAGTTGCTTTGTAACGCTGACATTCGATACATTTTCTTACATGTTTGGTTATTTCCGAGCGCATACCAGGCCAGAAATAACGATTCGCGATACGGGCAATGGTTTTGTCGACTCCATAATGGCCGGCAGTGCTTTCGTCGTGGTACGCCTTTAAAATGTCCAACCGCTCCTGGTGTGGCACTACCAGTTGAGCATCTTCTACGTCGTCGTTCGCGTAACAGTATAACACACCATCATTTAGGAGGTAGCCCCGATTGCACCATAAATTGGCATTCTCATCGCCATCTTCTATTGATTTGATAACGTTCTTCAGATATGCATCTTTTAGCTGCTCCTCTCGTAACTCACTACTTTTTGCTCTTGGCAAATCTACATCAAAAGCACAAATACAATTTAATAAGCTATGCTGCTCTTCCGCACATGTTGGTCGTGACAGCATGTCAGCTAAACAATTAGTTTTCCCAGGGGTATAATCAATCTTGAAGTTATACTGCTGTATTTGCAAAGCCCATCTTGCGAGGCGGCCGGATGGTGACTTGATGGTTAAAAGCCATTTTAACGGCTGGTGATCCGTCATTAAGCGTATTTCCGCACCGTCAATATACCCTCTGAACTTTGCACATGCCCATACAATCGCAAGTGCTTCGCGTTCTGTGGTCGAATAATTTCGTTCGGCTGGAGTTAAGAGTCGGCTCGCATATTCTATAGGATGCTCGAGATTCTTCTCCCCCTGGAGCAAAACTGCTCCCAACGCATATGAACTTGCATCAGTTTTTATAACGAATGGCATTTTATCTTCTGCCTGTTTTAAAATAGGTGGATGCACGAGCGCATCTTTCAGTTTCGTAAAAGCTTCTGCTTGGGGTTCTTTCCATTGCCACACGGCATTCTTCTTGAGGAGATCAGTAAGTGGTTTAGCAATTGTTGCGAACTGGTCGATAAAACGGCGATACCACGAACAAGTCTGTATGAACGATATAAGTTCTTTAAGATTACGCGGATCTTTTCGCTGAGTTATCGCTATAGTCTTGTCAGGGTCAACTTTAATGCCTTCAGCAGTAAGTACGTGACCAAGATATTTTACATGCGTGCAACAAAATCTACATTTCTCCATATTTACCCTTAACTTGAACTTTTGCAGGTTTTCAAAAACGATACGTAAATCATGTATATGATCTTTAAACGAAGTAGAGCATATAATTATGTCGTCTAGGTATGCGAGGATTTGTACATTTGGTACTGACATTTTGAATCGGTCTATTAAACGCTGAAAGGTTGATGGTGCATTTCGAAGGCCGAACGGCATCCGTTTAAAGCGGTATGTGCCAAAAGGCGTAATGAGGCACGTTTTGTCACGATCTGCCTCTGCGACAGCAATTTGAAAATAGCCAGATTGCAGGTCCAGAGTTGTCATATATTGTGTGCTTTTCGCGGCATGCAACAAATCGTCCATTCGAGGAATCGGGTACCTATCAGGTTTCGTAATCGCATTAATCTTGCGGTAATCAACACATACACGTGTACTTCCATCTCGCTTTGGTACCATGACCACAGGTGATGCCCATGCAGAGTCACATTCTTCAATAACATCATTTTCAATCATTTTGTGTATTTCGAATTTTAAATCACGCAGCTTAGGGAAAGACATACGGTACGGTGGTAAAGCAATAGGCTTGTGGTTTCCTGTGTCAATAAAATGCTGGGCATAGGGTGTCGGCTCATAAGATGCCCCAAAGACAGTTGAATAATCGTTCAACAAATCATCTAACTGCACCTTTTCAGATTGTACCAACTCAGCTCCATCTGACTCTTTTAAGAAACGAAAGTCTATCGAAAACAAATCCGTAGAGTTAGGCTTATAAACACGTCTAAACAGACCGTTACCATATTTCCTATCTGGTGTTACCGACTGTGGCGGAAGCGAATCCCTAAACAATTCTTGGGTCGAGTGTGGCGAATATTTCCACGGATCTTCTGGTCCATAATACTCGAATTCAGACATATATACCTTGGGTTTGTCTACTTCCCTTTTTACCACATCTTCTGGTTTACGTTTAGCGTTAACATTAGTTACTTCTACGCGCTCGATTATATTTAACTGGAGCGGCAAACAATCAACAAAATCAAAATGCTTAGCTGGTTCGTCTTCAAAGTACCAATATTTTTGGCCCATATTCAGCACAATACCTGCCTTTTCCATGAAGTCGGCACCTAACAACGTCCTATTATTTTCAGCATTTGGCAAAACTATAAATTGCGTATCCAGGCAACGCCCACCAATCAACATTTTAGTTTCAGTTGACAAGCATTTTTGGGATGATCTAACACCATCAGCAAGGGTTATTTCACAAAATATGCTTTTGAACACGCATTTCATGCGGTCCAAGACCTTTTTAAGGTTTGCGCTTGCGACGCTTGTACGTGCGCCAGTGTCAAAGTATGCTTGACCTGGGCACCCAAAAAGTTGGATGTTCACAATTGGAATATCTTTGCCTATCGTGACGTTTATTGTGTTGAAATTTACTGTACCTGAACTTTCTACTGGCTTTTTCATGCATCTCGGACAATTTGCGCGGGTGACTCCAGGCGCATTACAACCATAGCAAGAAAATTTCGGCTTTAACGACTGAGCTTGCGACAGCATTGCAGCATGTGTGTCTTTAGCCTCCTCATTTTTCTTTTTATAACAAGTTTCAGCACTATGGCCTTTCTTTCGGCAAAAACTACAACGGGTCGGACCGCTCGACTTTTGCGAGTCAGCGTTCACGACGTGATTTTTACGCTCAAACAATGACAACTCTGCATCCCGTGCGTCCCTTAGTAATCCATCAAAATCAGAAACTCGCTCACGACTTATCCTATCACGGATTTGAAAATGTATCAAACCAAACACAATGTCAATTTGGTCAGCTTCGGCTGGAACATTGGCTAGTTGTGAAAAGAGTGCACGCTTTCTACGTATAAAGGTATCTATAGGTTCGGTTTTCTGTTGCTTTAATTCAATGATCTCTGAGTATATACGCCATGCTGGCTTAGGCGGTGAAAATGCTTCACGTAGCATGCGGACAACATCACCAAAAGCTTCGGCTTTGGTTTTAACACCCTGCCACCATTCTGCTGCATCTCCCTCTAAAACCATGGGCATACCGCTAATCGCATCTGAATCGCTAACTTTTTCTACTGCTTTGAATGTCAAAACAGCCGCTAAAAACTCTTCTACCTTTGTGGAGCTACGCTCACCTTTAAAACGAGCAGTGCAACTGCTAAAAGAGCCTGAACGTTGGTTACTTTGATTGACTGCTTGGAGCAATCTAGTGAATTGGTCATCAGAAATGGTCGTCATTTTGTTGGCTTTATTTAAAATACGCTCGCTTCGGCGAACAGGCGTTTGAATCAAGAGGTTTGCGTTTGCCCCACGTTGGGCGCCAAATTTATAACAATTTAATCCAAAGGGAGGTGGTAGTGCGGGGTTGGCAAAGCTTACTTACCGCCTTTTGTTATGATAAAGAGTAAATCGTAGCTTGGGTATTAATCAACCACAAACGTAGGGCAAAATCTTAGTAAAATCAAAAAGAGAGTGCGAAATAGGGTTTCGTGCATATATATATTTACAAGTCTTTGTATATGTAGTACAATAGGTACAGAAAGGTGTATAATTAATTATGGAAAGTCGTAGGTGCGAACACAGAAACCTATGCATAAAAATATAAAGAATGTTGGTTGGGTATAACTGTACACGGGTTAAAGCATATTTACATACATAAGTACATATTTCACTGAGCGACCATCTTTTCGGTGTTCACCTCAGCAATGATATGTACTCGATTATATTCATAGGTACCAATGCACCTGCTAGCGACCAGCCTTCGCTGTTCAACTAAGCAGAGAATGCAAAAGTACCTACAAACACAACAACAACTACTATAAGTATATGTATGTACAATGCATTGCTAGCGGCCAACCTTCGTCGTCCAACTAAACAAAACACTGCACATAGAATAAGCACTTACCTCTTGAGCAACGCCGTAATAAAGTGACGATTGCTCAGAGGATCGCCCCTTTTATACTTTCTCGCTGGAGCTTTTTCTCATATTATCCTAGCGGTAGTTATGTGTGGTGAATAATATAAGTAAAATAGAGAGGTCAATAGAGCTTTCAGCTCTTTGTCCATACATATGATTAGCTAACTACCTAAACACACTAAAGCACAAATCATAAAGTACAAGTCACTAATCCTAACAATAACAATGTATGTACATATATGCAAAGTGATATAATATAATTATGTTGCGTGATATTCACGTTACACTTTTCAATATTTCCACCTCCTTTCAATATAACTTTTATGAAAAAGTAGGCGTGGTCGCGAAGCGATTTCGTTTATTTTCTATAGCTGAATTTACCACAACAATAGTATGTCCTCTACGAAATTTCGTTATACTAGCATAAACTGTTCTGAAGTTATTAAGAGTCAAAATTTTAAAATTTCTTCGAAGATACGTGGGCGGTACCAAGGCTTCTGTCTTTTCCTGGTAGAATTGACCAATTTTCCTAAAAAAAATAGTTGAAATCGTTATTTACAGCTGTTCAAAGTTATCACACGTCAATTACCCATTAAGGTTCTTGCTGGGAAATTCTAAATGTGGAACACAGGCTATTTTGAGGAACTGTGGATTGTATTGTTCGGCGAATGAGGCCAAATTTGGAAAATGAGATTGGATATGGAAAATAGCGCCAAATTTTCAATTTTTCGCCAAATTTACCAAATTTGGTGCGTTATAAATGTACTATAAATAAAATTACAACAACCCCATGAAAACATGAAATTTCTATTGCAAATATCTCTTCAGAGAAGCAAAATATTAAAAAAGAGCTTCCGGATTTCTGATCCTGAGGCCGAATCCCGTCTTTTGAGCTATATCACATAATTTTAGCTAATTTATTAGCAGTTGACCCCTAAAGGAAACAAATACCCATATTATGTATACATATTATGTACATATATCAAAAACACAGCACATAAAACCAACACAACACGCAACAAACAATGGTACATATAACAAACTAACAACTTCAGCTATTAGCGAGTCATAGGTGTTGCCAGACATGTGTTAATGAACACATATATTTCTTAAGGGGCGTCCATAAATTACATGTTTTAAAATTGGGGAAATGGACCCCAGTACAATTAAATCTCAGTTGAAAATAACCTTAAGGGAGAGGGAGGTTAAAAACGCTTAAAAATTACGAATTGTACTTTTTAGTATAAATTAATGGTCAGTGCCTTTTTATGTACTGGATGAAAAAACCCTGTTTTATTATTTGCAAAAGCGCCGTGATTAAAATAATTTTTTTTCCTTTTCTCGGTTATGGAACATCGCCACAGTCAAAAATTTTAAATAAAACGCCGTAGTCGAAAATTTTTAATAAAAAACCGCGCGATATTTTATTCAAAATTTTCTTTTTTTTTAATAAACCCAACAGTACAGGTTTCTTAATTATGGAAAAGCGCCGCAGTCGAAAATTTTTAATAAAAAATTGCGCGATTTTTATTAAAAGTTTTTTTTTTTTTTAATGAACACAACGGTTTTTCATCATCATTCATCATTAACACTTGTATAATTATAATTTAGTTATAACTACTTGATGGGTTAGTTATAACTAGTTGATGGGTTAGTCCTGATGGGTTAGCTATAACTAGTTTATGGGTTTGTAATAACTACTTTATGAGTTAGTTATAACTACTTGATGGGTTAGTTATAGCTTCATGATGGGTTAGTTTTAACTACTTTATGGGTTAGTTTAACTAGTTTTCTTTTTTGTTTAATTAACACAACAGTAGGGGTTTCTCGGTTATAGAAAAAGCGCCGCAGGGGAAATCTTTTTTTAATATACGTAACAGTTTCTCATCATCATTCATCATTAATTATAATTATAGGTTAGTTACAACTTCTTTATGGGTTAGTTATAGCTACTTTAGAGGTTAGTTATAACTACTTGATGGGTTAGTTATAACTACTTTATTTGTTAGTTATAACTACTTCATGGGTTAGTTATAACTACCTGATAGCGCTTTTGGTTGTAAATCGCGTGATTTTTATTTCAAATTTTCCATATTTTTATGGTAATAAATGGAAATTGTTTTCTTTTTTGATAATTTCTGGACTGTTAGTTTAACCACTTCATAGGTTATTGTTATCCGAAAGTGGTGATACTCTCATAATAAACACCTCTAACTACTTTATGCGTTAGTCATAACTAGTTTATGGGTTAATGAAACCCAAAAGTGCAGTTTAGTTTGGGTTAGTTTTATAACTACTTTATCGTTTTTTGGTACATAATTGTTTGTTAGTTATCACTTCTTCTATGTTAGACACTATTTTGTAGAAGTTTAAGAGATACAAATTACCTGATTCGGTATGAGTCATTTTAAATGAATAATTTTTATCAATAACACTTGGTAAACACTGCATAAAACTTTTAAAGCGAGTAAGCAAAAGTCCCGTTAGTTTCAACAGCTCCAACTTATGAAAATTTCCAGTGGCACTAGTCTCAGAGGGTATGTAACAAAAAATAACTAAATGCATACACTTAGCAAAAAGTGCAAATTGTATTATCAGTTATAGGTACTAACACAAAGGGGATTTTACATAAATACTTGTATAATTTTTATAATATTTACTAAAGTTATAAGAAGTAATAAAAAATACTGCGATAAAACGGTTTTGTACAAGAAACATTTTTTGAAAGTCTGGCAATGCCTTTGTGATCGTACTCGATAAACATATGAACGAGGAACAATTAGTTGAAATTGAGCCCTCGCTACGAGGCTCTTTAACACCCTCATACAGTTCCGTGTGAACGTTAGCGTGAATGAGTGGAGATTTTCTATTGCGTACGCAAAGCATTGTATACCTTATATAGTAGCGTAACTCGCAAAAAAACACACTAATACACACGCACAGCATATTCCCCATAAGCACAGAAAAATATTTTCTCAAACGTTTAGTAAATAATGAGGGTCAATAATGTACCACGATTTGGACAAAATTTATTTTAGGGAATGGTAAAGGGCGTCGTAGGTATAAAAACTGAAGGTAGAAACTGCCGGAGATTTATAGTATAATTTTTATATTTAATTATACCTCAAGTTAATACTCATTTAGCATAATAGTTGATCTGCTACTGGTAGTTTATAATTAAATCGAAAATTAATTGATTGATGAATTTATATTAAGTTTTCAAAAAGTGAGAATTGACGTTGAAGGTTTCATCTCAAATGCGTCTCAGGTTGATATCAAACAAAATGGTTTATTGGGCTTCATACTATTCCTTCATTCCATTTCTTTTGGAGTCACTCAGCCAGTGCCTTCCACTCAAATTCGTAAGAAGAAGAAAAGAAGTTGCCAAACTATAGTAGGGATAAACAATGACGCAAAGGAAAAGAATTCCAAATCAATTCTTTTGTGCGTTCACGCAAATCTGTCAAATGACTTCAACTCTCCAAAAAATGTAAAAAAAATCACAGCTGGCGTGGTAATTGCCAAAATTCAACACTCACTTGCGAAGGGTTTGTGTCCCTTTGCGTTCGCACACAATTCACTGTGAGATAGTAAAATAAGCATTTCAAAGCATATTTAACACTTTCACTTAAGTTTAAATGCAGTTATATCAAAGATATTTTAGTTGTTTATCCACTTACGGATGATTTTTTTGGAAAAGTGGAGTAATATCAACATATTACACAAAAGAAAATTGTTCACGCTCACCCACGTTCACGCTCAAAAATAAGTGTATATAGGGCTTTAGTTTTGTGCGCAAAATAAATAAAAGTTGTAATTGTGAAATAAAAAGGTGTTATAAAACAAAAATTACTAAAGAAAAATGTGAAATGGTGAATAAACAAAATAAGTACATATGTAATTGAATAAACATATGCACATATTTTGTTTATTCATGTATTCACTTCAGCAGTTGCAACTCTCTGTAACTGCAAGTAATATAAAGGCATTGTTGTTGCCTAATGATTCCGGTGATGGCGGTTTTTTAAGATAATAATTTTCGGGATTTATGCTATTTACTCGGTTTTGAAATAAAAAAAAGCAGTGCGGGTGATAAAAGAAGCCATGTTCTTAAATTTGAAAAGAATTTTATGTGTGTAATTTTTAGGGAAATCTAGTTAAATGAGTAATTTTGTATTAGTGAAATTGCAACTTTACGTGCAATTTTCTTATAAAATATAAGCCGCCGACCTGTCCGCTTTTTTTTGTAGTCTATGGGACCCCCTCTACCCCTCCACAAAAAATTAAAGAAATCGGGACCGTACATTATTGGAAAGTCAACCCCATTTCGAACCTGTTTACATTGGCAAATTTGCATTTGGCTTCACCTTCCCTGCAAGAATCGTCCACCAGAACACAAAGCCACCGAAAGAAAATGCACCACCGTGATGTTTTAAACACCTGTAGAGTAATAATAAATGAAGAGTCGAGAAGGCTTCTATCTGTTCATAATGCAAAAGTTATCACACGTTAATTACCCTTTAAGGTTCTTACTGGGCAATTCTAAATGTGGAACACAGGCAGGGTTGCTATTTTGAGGAACTGTGGATTGTATTGTTCGGCTTTATGAGGCCAAATCTGATGGAATTCCAAATTTCGAAAATGAGATTTGTATGGAAAAAAGCGCCAGATTTGCATTTTTTCGCCAAATTTGCCAAATTTGGTGCGGTGTAAATGTACTTTAAAGTGAGTTTTGAAAATTTTGTTAAAGTGTCAATGCATGGAACTGCCAGGCAAATTTTGCTGCACGTGTGTTTACAAATCGTTCAAGCAGTAAAACTAGCATCGCTGCAGGCCAAATCGCTGCACATGTATTCTCACAGTGAATTGTGTACGAACGCAAAGTGACACAAACCCCTCGCAAGTGAGTGTTGAAATTTTACATTTTTTTTTGGAGAATTGAACTCACTTGACAGATGTGAGTGAACGCACAAGAGAATTGATTTGGAATTCTTTAGCCTTTGCGTGGGCATTAGAAAGTCTCAACTCATTCACGCTCACGCTCACACGGTACTGTATTAGGGTCTTAAATGACATCAAAATTTCCTTCAAACTATTGCGCAACCAACATTCAAAATCCAATGGAAAATGCAAAAAATTTGTATGATTTGAATATCCATTAAAATGCTTCAGTGTGCATGCATGTTTAAGCTGATGACCCAATGTACGCTTGCTTTGCTTGCCTTGCTTACCTAGGCATACCTTTCTTTCCTTTTAAAGCTTCTACGGCCCAATAGAAGCTACAAAGGTTGTCAAAAATACAGGATGAGACAAACAAGACAACAACAAGACAAACAGCGAAGCGTATAAAGTGCTGTCAAATAAAGATTTGGGCTAATCGACGCTTTGAATCATTGTGTATCAGTACAAGTGTGAACTTAAAAACAGGTGACTAAACTCACTTTGAAGTTTGAACGACTATGTCTATGATATCACACTTGTTATTAACCACAATCTCAAACAGGTGTTAAACTCATTTTGGAATTTTGACGTCTATGCAGAAGAGCTTACACTTGGTATTGATACACAATGCTTTGAATCGTTTCAAGCAAGCAAAGTAAGGCTGCCACTGGGCCAACTTTCAAACATTTCTCGAGGCAAAGCAAGCGTGCACTGGGCCATCACCTTTAAGGGTCGAATACATAAAGCTTTGTTAACCTTGCCTGACATTTCCTACCTCAAAACTTTGCGTCGAACTTCAGAGGTATGCTACAATGAACGCCTTGACGCTTCTCTTTTATACATTTGTTTTCGTTATTTATTTCCTTGCATTCAGAGTGTTTTGGTTAATTTATTAATTTAATAGAGAAAAAATGAATTAATTATTATTTTCTCCAACTTTTTATTCTTTAATTAAAGCAAACTCATCAACATCTGATTGTCAAAGCAAGCAAAGCAAGCAAAATTTGAGAGTTTGCCAAATTTCAACCTCACTTCAACTTTGAGGTCTCCAATTTGTCATGCTTGGTTTAAATACGTATACTGAACTTTTCTGTCAAAGTCAAAGTTTGAGGTAAAGCCAAAATAAAGCTTTATGTAACTGACCCATTATCCTCAGTTGTTAACAAATGACAGCCAAAGCAAGATGCCAAGTTTAGAATTATAGTACATTTACACCGCACCAAATTTTGAAAATTTAGCGAAAATTGCAAATTTTGCGTTTTTTCCATACAAATCTCATTTTCCAAATTAGGAATTCCTTACATTTGGCCTCATTTTCCGAACAATACAATCCACTGTTCCTCAAAATAACAACCCTGCCGTTGTTCCACATTTAAAATTGCTCAGCAAAAACCTTAATGGGTAATTACGTATGATAACTTTTGCATTATGAACAGCTGTAAATAACAATTTCAACTAGTTCTTTTAAAGAAAATGGACCAATTCTACCAAGAAAAGACAGAAGCCTTCTTGACTCTTCATTTATTATTACTCTACAGGGGTTTAAAACATCCGTCCGGTTTTTTTTGTAGTCTATGGGACCCCCTCTACCCCTCCACAAAAATGAAAGAAACCGGGACCTTACATTATTGGAAAGTCAACCCCATATTTCAGCTTCAGGCCAAATCGCTGCACATGTATTCCGGGCACAAATATGCTTTGAAATGGTTATTTTACCATCTCAAAGTGAATTGTGTACGAACGCAAAGTGACACAAACCCTTCGCAAGTGAGTGTTGAAATTTGGCAAATACCACGCCAAGCTTTGATTTTTTACATTTTTTTGGAGAATTGAACTCATTTGACAGATGTGCGTGAACGCACAAGAGAATTGATTTGGAATTCTTAACCTTTGCTTGGGTAGTAGAAAGTCTCCACTCATTCACGCTCACGCTCACGCTCACAAGGAACTGTATGAGGGTCTTAAATGACATCCAACTTTCCTTCTAACTACTGCTCAACGAGCATTCAAAATCCAATTGCAAAATGTAAAAAATTTGTATGATTTGTATATCCATTAAAATGCTCCAGTGTGCATGCATGTGTTAAGCTGATGACCCAATGTACGCTTGCTTTGCTTACCAACGCTTACCTTGCTTTCCTTTTAAAGCTTCTATGGCCCAATAGAAGCTACAAAGGTTGTCAAAAATACAGGATGAGACAAACAAGACAAACAGCGAAGCGTGTAAAGCGCTGTCAAATAGAGATTTGGGCTATTCCATGCTTTGAAGCGTTTCAAGCAAGCAAAGTAAGGCTGCCACTGGGCCAACTTTCATACATTTCAGTAGAGTTCAAAAGAATTTTGACATTTCTCGAGGCAAAGCAAGCGTGCACTGGGCCATCACCTTTATCCCCAGTTGTTAACAAATGACAGCCAAAGCAAGACGCCAATTTTAGAATTATAGTATATTTATACCGCACCAAATTTGGTATATTTGGCGATAATTGCAAATTTTGCGTTTTTTCCATACAAATATCATTTTCCAAATTAGGAATACCTCACATTTGGCCTCATTGGCCGAACAATACAATCCACAGTTTCTCAAAATAACAACCCGGCCATTGTTCCACATTTAAAATTGCTCAGCAAAAATCTTAATGGGTAATTAACGTGTGATAACTTTTGCATTATGAACAGCTGTAAATAACAATTTCAACTAGTTATTTTAGGGCCACTTGCATAAAAGCCGATTAATACTGTGTACACACTAGCGTGTTTTCGAGCTCATTCAGGTTTTCGAGGCAAAACATGCTGAAAACCGATGTTTTCGCCATACAAAATTTTCAACCGAAAACCTGCGAAAACATCATGTTTTATACCAAAACATCAACGAAAACCTTTCGCAATCAGTGTCGGCTCTAAATTTAATCGCTAATAATCGAAAAACATACTGTCACATATCTGATATGTGAAATGTTATCATTTTGAATTTCGTCGCCCGAATTTATAAAAAATCAAAATGAAAATGTTTGTGCTATAAAGTAAATTTGAAATAAGTACGCTGACAGTAAAACTTAAAATAAGTTCATAAAATATAAACTGCAAAGTCTCGACACAAAATTTTCAAAAACTAAAGCTGCAGTTCCTTGCCATCTTTGATCTTTTCGCTTTGTCAGTCATCTAAAATTTAATGAAATATAATATAAAAACAAATATTTTAAACAATAACTCACATTTGTACCTTCACAAAATTTTAATTATTTTTTCTCACAAATCACAATTTCTAGAACAGCTGATTACTGTCAAATGAAAACAAGAATAGCAGGTATGAACGCACCTGTTTTATGTGAGATGTTTTACACGAAAACAAGGTGTTTTCGCTTCAGTGTGAACATGATCTAAGCCTAATCGGTGATTAACTTGACAGCTAACCATACAAAATACGTCAATTAAACTCCGGTTAGTCGTTATCAGCTTTTATGCAAGTGGCCCTTAAAGAAAATGGACCAATTCTACTAAGAAAAGACAGAAGCCTTCTTGACTCTACATTTATTATTACTCTACAGGGGTTTAAAACATCACGGTGGTGTATTTTCTTTCGGTGGCTTTGTGTTGTGGTAGAAGATTCTTGCAGGGAAGGTGAAGCCAAATGCAAATTTGCCAGTGTAAACAGGTTCGAAATGACTCATTCAAATTCGCCCGATTTGGTGCAGTATAAATGTACATTAAAACAATATTACCGATGGGTAACTACCCCAAGCGGAAATCCACGCAATAGAATTATGTGGCAGAGAATGCCTCCGAAGAAGACTATCCTCTAGGCGAATCTACATTATGTCGGACAGTCAGGCCGCCCTAAGTGCCTTGCAGTCTTACACTATAATCTCGAAGCTTGTCGATGAGTGCGTCACAGTCCTTAATTATATGGGAGCCAAAAACAAAGTGTTGTTAGGTTGGGTCCCAGGGCATGAAGTGCATGACGGCAACGAAAAAGCAGATCACCTGGCAAAACATGGTGCTCTAACAGCATTTTATGGTCCGGAACCCTTTTGTTGACTCACGAATGCCCACTTAAAGGAGACCATAAGCAACTGGGAAAATAAACAGTTTAGGCAGCATTGGCTTAGCAGCCTAGGGCAGAGGCAGGCCAAACTCTTTATATAACCCTCACAAAGAGAATCAGCCAGGCTCATTAATCTAAGGAGGGTGGATCTAAGAACCCTCACTGGGTATTTTACGGGACCTGAGTCAGCTGAATCTGTCAGATACAACAATTTGTCGGTTCTGCCAACTGGACGATGAAACGCCGGTTCACATACTCTGCGAATGCATTGCGTTAGCAAGAAAGAGAGTCTGCTACCTAGGTGGGGTCACTCTCAATCCGTTCGTAATATGGAATAAAAAACCTGAGAAGGTGCTCAAATTTATAAAGAGCCTCCGCATACAGCAATAAGCTGATAGGTCACACAATAGATCGTACTAATGGTCGCGGTGTAATAAGGTCTTATAATAATAATAATAATATTGCCAACATGACAGCATAACTAGTGCGCCAAACTGTCGAATAGCCATACCTCAAGGTTAAATTAATTAAAAGAATAATTTCAAACTCTTTACAAATTAAACAAATACAATAAAAATAATGAGCGTAGCCCAACCGACCTTTTCATCCGACATCATCAGAGAAATTATCGGGCGGCAAAGTTTGTTTACATTCGGGTGGAATCGGATGAAATCCTGAAGCTCGATAGTTCCATAATTTCCAACTCTAACTAGCAGCTTCAACATGAATAGAAAAAGCTCCTCTAATCTAATCTTGGCTTGCGTCATAATGACGCTTAACCGCCTAGGCGATTTTGGCCGTTTCGTATCAAAGCACGCCAATCATTCCTTTTTAGCGATAACTGACGCTAATTGGAAACCCCAAGGGAGTTCAAGTCAACCTCCACCTGTTGTTTCCATCTCAGTCGAGGCCTCTCCCTTCCTCTGCTGCCGAATTTGGGTGTCGATAGTAAAACTTTCTGTGCTGGAGCTTCTTTTTCCATTCGCATAACATGACCCAGCCAGCTGAGCCTTTGGGCTTTAATCCGCTGAACTATGGAAGGACCATAAATCTTCCGGAGAACTTTTCTCTCAAATACTCCAAGGGCCATCTCATCTTCTCTGGACACTGTCCATGATTCCGAGCCGTACATCACGACTGGTATGATGAGAGACTTATAGAGCGTGATCTTTGTTTGTCGAGAGAGGACTTTACTTCTCAATTGCTTACTTAATCCAAAGTAACACTTGTTGGCAAGAGTGATTCTCCGCTGGATTTCTAGACTGTTATTATTTTCGGCGTTAATGCTGGTTCCCAAATAGACGAAATCTCTCACCGTTTGAAACTTGTAGCCATCAACGGTGACTTAGCTGCCAAGGCGCAGGTGCGCCGATTCTTTCTTTGATGACAGCAGATACTTCGTCTTGTCCTCGTTCACCGCAAGACCCACTTTATTCGCTTCTTTATCCAGCCCAGAGAAGGCAGCGCTTACGGCGTGGTTGTTAAGGCCAATGATATCAATATCATCGGTATACGCCAGCAATTGCACGCTCTTGTAGAAGATTGTGCCTTTGCGGTTTAGCTCTGCTGCTCGAATTATCTTCTCCACCATCAGGATGAAGAAATCGCACGAAAGGGAGTCGCCCTGTCTGAAGCCTCGTTTGGTTTCAAATGGCTCAGAGAGGTCCTTCCCGATTCTGACGAAGCTGTTGGTATTGCTCAGCGTCATTTGGCAAAGCCGTATAAGCTTTGCAGGGAAGTCAAATTCAGACATGGCGGTATACAGGCAACTCCTTTTTGCGCTGTCAAAAGCGGTTTTAAAAAAGACAAAGAGGTGGTGTGTATCGATCCAATCAGTTTGTCCACGATGGGCTTCAGTCTTTCACACAATACGCTAGAAAGAACCTTATATGCAATATTAAGAAGACTGATTCCGCGGTAGTTGGTGGGGTTAGCGGGCTCGCCTTTCTTGTGGATTGGGCAGAGCACACTTAAATTCCAATCTGGAGGCATGCACTCGTCTGACCATATTCTGCATAAGAGCTGATGCATGCTTTTTACCAGCTCTTCGCCTCCGTGTTTGAACAGCTCGGCGGGTAGTCCGTCTTTTCCAGGCGCTTTGTTGTTTTTGAGCCGGGATATAGCTATCCTCACTTCATCATGGTCAGGTGGTGGGACGACCTTTCGATCGTCAGGGATTGGGGTATCGGGTTCAACGTCTCCCTCGCAATTTAGCAGTGAGGAGAAGTGCTCCCTCCATAGCTTAAGTACATTCTGTACGTCAGTTACCAGGTCGCCATTATTGTCCTTACAAGAACTTGCCCCGGTCTTTAAACCTTCCGTCATCCGCCGGATCTTTTCATAGGATTTTCGGGCATCGTTCCTGTCAGCCAGCATCTCAAGCTCCTCACACTCGCGCCTTTCGGCCTAACGTTTCTTTTTTCTGAAAAGGCGTCTCTCTTCCTTCTTCGCCTCAAGATAGCGTTGCCATGCACTGCGGGTTGCGCCCGTTCGCAACGTCTCCCTGTATGCAGCGTCCTTTTTGTCCGAGGCTGTGGTGCATTCCTCATCGTACCAGTTGTTCTTGCGGGCTCGCTGAAACCCTATAGTGGCCTCAGCGGCGGTACGTAATGAGTGAGAGATATGCTTCCATTGCTCGGTTACATCGTTAGATCGAGGATTGCTCTCCGATAGCAGGTGTGAGAGTCGAGTGGAGAAATTATCAGCTGTCTGTGTCACGCGAAGCTTCTCGACGTCAAACTTTCCTTCCGTTACTGTGCGTACTTTCTTCGCTGCACAGAGGCGTGTGCGTATCTTGGCTGCAACAAGATAATGGTCCGAGTCGATATTGGGACCGCGCAGGGTACGCACGTCTAGAACGGTGGAGCTGTGTCTGCCGTCGATCATGACATGATCAATCTGGTTTCTTGTTCTTTGATCAGGGGACAGCCAGGTGGCTTGGTGTATTCGCTTATGCTGGAACCTGGTACTACTGATGACCATATTGCGGGAAGCGGCGAAGTCAATCAACCTAGTGCCGTTGCGGGATGTTATATCGTGGAGACTGAATTTTCAGCTCCTCGCTGAACAAAATTATCCACCTTTCTACCCAGCTTTTTCGGAAGCGCGACATAGTAACTTCCCCGGTAATTATCCGAAATGGTTTGCCTTAAAGGCTCATTTACATGGGTCGACTTTCTGTAAATAGCAAATCTAACGATCTACACCATTGTATACCTTATATAGTAGCGCAACTCACAGCTGATCGCCAAAAAAACACACTAATACACACGCACAGTATATTCCCCATAAGCACAGGAAAATATATTCTGAAACGTTTAGTAAATAATTAGGGTCAAACTTTAGAATAATGTACCACGATTTAGACAAAATTTATTTTAGGGATGGGCAGAGGGGGTCATATCTATAAAAACTGTGAAGGTAGAAACTTTCGGACATTTATATTATAATTTTTATATTTAATTATACCTCACGTTAATACTCATTTAGCAAAAAAGTTGATCTGCTACTGGTAGTTTATCATTAAATCGAAAATTAATTGATTGATTAATTGATATTAAGTTTTCAAAAAGTGAGAATTGACGTTGAAGGTTTCATCTCAAATGCATCTCAGGTTGATATCAAACAAAATGGCTTATTGGGCTTCATACAATTCCGTCATTCCATTTCATTTGGAGTCACTCAGCCAGTGCCTTCCACTCAAATTCGTAAGAAGAAGAAAATAAGTTGCCAAACTATAGTAGGGATAAACAATGATCTACACCTTGTATTTGAGAAGGCAGTGGAACGAAAAAAAATCGGCTAGAAAATTGACCCGTGGCTCATTTACACGGGTCGATTTTCTGGTCGACTTTTATCGAACCACTTGTGTTCAACCCTTAAATTCAAGGTGAAGATCGATCGAATTGCTGTTTACAATGGGATAAATTAATAAAAAAAGCAGTTGCTTTTTCGAAGCCTTTTCCCAAATTTTGAAAGTTTCTTCATACAAATTGATGTCAAATTTGAAAAAAACTTGAGAAAAAGAAATTGAGTTTTTTTTTATTAATTTATCCCAATGTCGATTGAAAAATTGGTTGCAACTCCTGCAGCATCGTCGGTAGGGCACACTTAGCCTTTCTGCATGCCTACCAATGAGGCAGTGACCGGTTAATACCCCTATCAATATGCAGATTTCCCTCCTAGTTAGGGCATAAATGCGTCTAGACCTTTTGAGATCCCATTCTGGCCAGGTTTGTTTCGATATCCGACACCCTGGGGATTGCAGCCATCTTTCGTTGGCTTGACGGAGTGTGTGCTCCTTCAGCATTAGTTTGCATGTGGCAAACGGCATACCTAAGCGCTCTTTATCCTGAAGATCCTGCTTGGTCGTGCCCTGCCTGGAAAGCTCGTCTGCCTTACAGTTTCCCTCAATGTCCCTTTGTCCCGGGACCCATATGAGGTTTACGCGGTTCTGTTGGGCCATCTCCTGAAGAGATCGACGACAGCTGAGCGTCAGTTCAGAGTTGAACGTGTATGAGCCAAGGGATTTGATGGCCGCTTGGCTATCGCTGAAAATAGCGATATCTTCTCCGATAACACGTTTGCTTAACCAGGCCGCGGCGTCTAGGATTGCCGAGACTTCCGCCTGGAAGACGCTAAAATGATCAGGTAACCTTAAGGAGAGCTCAAGGTACAAATCCCTTGAATAAACCCCTCCTCCAACTCTGCCGTCCAACTTCGAGCCGTCGGTGTATATGGAAGTGCCACTATTTGTTTCGGGGCACCAATCCGTCCTCTCCCAGTCTTCTCTGCTGGGAATGTTTATTTTGAAACAGCTATCACCGACTGTAGTGGCCGCACAACGATCTGTGCTTAGAGGGAGAAAGCTGTAAGATTCCAGAATACTGGAGTGTCCAATAGTACCCGCACCCCAACTGGAGGTTTCTCTTAGGCGCAGAGCTGATGCCGCTGCTACCGAAACCCTTCCAGATCAAGTGGCAAAATGCCCAGAATGACCTGGAGGGCTTCGTTGGGCGTTGTCCTTAGCGCACCGCTTATACAGATCATATTGGATCTATGGACTTTCCGCAACAGATTCAGGTATGTTGCCTTGCTCAGCGCAGGCCACCATACGACGACTCCATATAGCATGATTGGCAGAATGATGGCCGTGTAGATCCAACTGCATACTCCAGGGCTGAGCCCCCATTTTTTGCCAATGGCTCTTTTGCATGTGTAAAGAGCGATGCAAGCTTTCTTCTGGCGCTGAAGAACATTCTCCTTCCAATTCAGTTTCCTGTCCAGAACTATGCCTAGAAACTTGGTCTTATCCGACAAGCCCAGGCGCGTGCCATCTAGTTCTGGTAGGCTTAGTGGCGGTATTTTGTACCGGTTGGTGAAGAGGACAAGTTCCACTTTCCCGCCCCCCCCAGCTTGTGTCACATAGCAACGAGTTGACTGTGAGGTTCCATAAAAGCGGGGAAAGAACACCACCCTGGGGTGTTCCCCTTGTGACATAGCGTGATAACTCAACCGTACCAAGTGAAGAAGCTATTTTCCTTCCCCTTAAAAGTTGGTCAATTAAACCAGTTAGAGGTCTATCTATGTCCAGATTAGTTAGAGTGGAGTTGATAGCCTCCGGGCTTATATTGTTGAAAGCCCCCTCAATGTCTAGGAAGGCCACGAGACAGTAGTCCTTTTCACACAGCGATTTCTCAATGACAGATACTAGGCTGTGCAGAGCGGTTTCTGTTGATTTACCCTTGGTGTATGCATGCTGATAGCTAGAGATTAGGTTGCTATCAATAGTCGTTGAGAGGTAGTCGCTTAGTATCCTCTCAAAGGTTTTGAGTACAAAGGACGAGAGACTGATCGGTCTGTAGTCTTTTGGCTCGTAGTGGGATGCCTTCCCAGCCTTAGGGATAAGCACTACCATGGCGCTTCTCCAGGAGCCCGGAATGTGGTTGAGAGCCAGGCAGGCTGTGAAGAGAAATACCAGCCATTTAGCTGATGTCTCCAACGTGTTTATAAGTTGCGCGGGGATAATCCCGTCCGGCCCGGCAGCCTTATACGGTTCAAAGCTCTTAACTGCCCACCTTACCCTTTCCTCAGTGATGGGTATTTTTACTGCCAGGTTTGTTGCAGGTACTAGTGGTGCGTCATGCAGATTCCCCGGAAAATGTGTATTCAAGAGCAGCTCAAGGGTTTCCTCTTCCGTGCTGGTCCAGGATCCGTCAGTTTTTCGCAAATAGCTGATGGCTGTTTGACTTTTCGAGAGGACTCGTCTAAGTCTCGCTGTGTCGTCGACCTTTTCGACGCCAGTACAGAAATTTCTCCACGAAGTTCTCTTCGCCTGTCTCAGAGCTTTTTTGTAGGCCCTAAGTTTAGCTTTATATTCGTGCCAATGAGGTTCAGAGCCGAGGCTCTTGGCCTTGTTAAATTGTTTCCGGCATGATTTGCGGAACGAGTCCAAATCGTAGGACCACCAATGTGGCCTGTGTTTACCACGTGGTTTTGGCACTGGACAAGCCTGTCCTAGAGCATTTGAGAGCGCCGATGTAAATGTAGTAACAAGATCCTCCAGCTCCTCTACTGATGAGGGGGCTTGTGAGGGCAGTACTGGGAGGTCTCTGTCTAATATTTCATTGTGTAACTGCCAATTTGTGTTACGTGGATTGCGCTTCATGATTGGTTGTTCCACAATAAAGTCTAGAACCATTTCTATGTAACGGTGGTCGGAGAATGAATGTTCTTCCAGAACCCGCCATTTTCTGACCCACCCATAAGCGCCTTCCCTACAGATAGTGAGGTCTATGACCTCCCTACGGGTCTTAGTGATAAAAGTAGGCTCATTACCCACGTTGCAAATTACCAGGTTGGTTGTTAAGAGGTAATCAAACAGAGACTCGCCCCTGGCATTGATATCGGAACTCCCCCATTGGACATGGTAAGCATTAGCGTCCGCTCCAATAATAAGATTACCCGTTGCTCTCCTCGCTGGCTCGAATGAGCTTGAAACCCTTAGTCCCCAATCCGCAGATTCTCGAGCTATTGACCCAGGGTTCTTGGATGAGGACCACATCCACGTCGCCTTTAGAAAGACGACTACTTAAAGCAGCCGAAGCCACTTTAGATTTGTGCAGATTAATCTGAAGCACCACCAACATGAGAGCGCACAGACTCCCTGCCGTCCCCATGTCGTCGAGGTTTGCCCCATCCCGGAGGTTACCTATCAACGACGAGTTGTTCCGATTAACTGCCCGATATGGCGTTGCAAGAGTCTTGCTGCCTGTAGCGTTAGATGTTAATCGCTCAGCGTTGGCTGCTACCACCGTGACGTCGAGGACTTCCTCGTCCTGTAGGCTGTCCTCTATCTCCGAGTTGTTCACAGCACTATCGGCAAGGGACGTGGCGGATAACATACTTTCCGCATCGGAATCATCCGCTTCCTCTTCTGGTAATTCGTGTTCCGGTTCCCCCGGAGCAGCCGAGAAGGCAGCGCGCTGAGCATCACCACGATATACGTGGATAACGATCTGGCCTACGCTGTAGTGTACTAGGCCATTGCACCTTTTGAGGGGCTCGATTGACTCTTTATTCATGGTGAACACCACCTGTCTGTCGGGCCCCACCGCATCCCCGACCAGATTGACACTCCAGTCATGCGTTGGGAGGGACGGATTCATTAGCCGTAGCATCCCGAGAATTCTGTCGGGTTCGTCAGGGATGGCCGGAATCCACGCCCTTGCCCTTGGACGAGCTGTAATGCCCTTCCAGTCGACGACCTCTATCTTTGCGCCCTTGTAGACTTCACCCAGTTTAGCAGCGGCTGCCTTATACAATGCTACGGTTTTTGCATCCTCGCATGCGAGTAATTTGGTCTGACCTTGGCGCCAACCCGCATCCGATACTCGCGCCGAACTACTCGGAAACTCCGGAGCAACGTTGAGAAGAATGTTGCCGAGTTCATTTCGCACGTAACGCCACCGGTCCTTGGGGATGGCCAGACGGTCATTGCCTCGGTCAAGGACGCCTATAAGGATCCTGTCCTTGGTTACCTCAGCAAAGCTTAGTTTGCCCGCTCCAGAGGTATTCTGATGCCGCTTGGGAGGGGGATTTAACTCCAGGTCCGATCTCTGGCGCTTGAAAGGGTAAACTTTTAATCTCTTTGGCACGTAAGAATTTTGGAAATCCGGTATCACAGCTTTCGCTAGCTCTACCGATTTACTGGAATTCGGCGACAGCGACTCCTGCGGTACCCCTTCATACCTCTTCAGGATCTTTGCAGCCAATCTTTTCTCGTGGTATGTGAAGCGGCGGGGAGATGTCTACCGGGAGTGCGGACCCGTAGTTGCCATCGCGGTCGCTCCCCTTGCCGAAATCTCAGTTGCAGCTTCCTTCCCCTTCGAAACTCCGAGGCCAGGTCGTGAGACCGCTGCCACAGACGTAAAGATACTGCTTTTCATATCAGAGGTTGATGGGAGTTTAGCATCCGCCGTTGTCCGCTTAGCTGCGTTGGCAACCGCACTGGTGCTAGCTCCCATCAAGTCAATCTTACTCGATAGAGGGTTGGTTGACCGACTCGTAGTTGCCATCGCTGTCGATCCCCCCCCTTGATTGTGGAACGGAGGTTGTCCTCCGGCGTTGTTGTTGCTTTCTCGCCTGCTCCTCCATAGTTCTCCTTTGCTGAGGAGTGAAATTTGGCGTTGTTTGTTTTTTGGGTTTTTCGTTTTTATTTGCGTTATTTGAGTTCATCTTGTTCGTACGACCCATCGCCGGACAAGGCCAGCTTAGGGTCAAGGGAAGAGTAGGGGAAAATGTGACGTCCACCGCGGCAGAGCCCCGTACCGCGGTAAGGCCATGCTTACTCTCTGAGGCGACCCGGTATCAGAGAGGCTCCGTTCAAATACAGCCACGATTTGCCTCCCGGCTGCAAACGTCCAATGGGCACGTGGTCGCATAACACCCTGGATTGGGAGGGGGAAGATCTTTGTCGTCGCGCCAGAGAGGCTACATACGTACATATATGTTTTTTTAAGTATGTTATGTTTTGAATTTAAATAAAAAGACTGTGGACAAAAAGTGTGCCTTTTATTTAAAATACATTCATCGTGCTCATATTTTCTAAGTAAAATATGTCTGACATAAGATACGGACGTCAAATTAGAACTTTTTTATAAAAAATGGTAAGTCATTTTTTAAAAACCCATAATTTTTAAAGTTTATTATTAGTTATGTTGGCAAAGCCCAATACTTTTTTCGTATGTGCTATGAGTCAAAAATATATTTGTGAGCAGACGTCACATGCGACAAATGCATTCTGAATGAAAAGTCGTATATCTTCTAAAACTTTGAAGATATTAAACTTTTGAAAATAGGAAATAATAATAAATACCACACTCTACAACTCGTTAAAACTTCAGAAAAATCTACCGCACAGTTTTTGTATAGCTCCGCTCTAAACTTTAAAGTCGATTTTCTCGAAGCTGTGTTTTGTAACATATGACATTCGTTTTCAGAGACGACGCTTTGTTATAGGAAGGTCAGGTTAGCCTGGATATCTCGCAAGTCGAGAGTTCCGTCCAGAGCTTGTTTGCTGCTTTAATTGTATTTGTGCTGACACTAAATTTAAAAGAGGCCATGGGTAGGCCTACTAGACTGTTTCCTGGAAGGAGATGGGTGGTGGTACCTCGTCTGGCCAGCTCGTCCGCTCTGCAATTACCTTCAATATTCCTGTGTCCAGGTACCCAAGTAAGGCTAATACTGAAGTGCTGAGCCATCTCGTTGAGAGATCTGTGACATTCAGTTAACGACTTTGCATTGTCGACGCATGAGTTCAGTAGTGGAATTCAGTAACTTTAAACAATATTATGAAACGGGTTGTTAGCTTAACAATTTCGTTGTTTGCACTATCGATTCAGTGATTCAGTAACTCTTCCTTAACAATTAACAACAGGCGATTGTATCAGGTGAATTATAGTACAATAGGTCTCAGGTGAATTATAGCAAAAAGTAGCTGATTCTTAGCTAAGCATAGAACCAATATTCCTTAAGAACTACCAATAGGCGATTGTGTCAGGTAAACATAGCACAACGTAGCAGATTCTCAGCTAATCATAGAAACAAAAGGTGATTGTCTCAGATAACACAAAGCAAAACATAGATGTGTCAGAGCTGAAATATATAAGAAAAGTACCTATTGGTTGTTTTAACAAACAACACCAAATTATAGGTCGACACATGATATAAAAAAATAAAGGTATTTTCACTTTGACATAAACTGTGTTAGTTGTCATCAGGGTTGCCACTTTGGAATTTTTTATCCTACCAAAATCGAACAAAAAACCTACCAAAATGGCTTTCATCCTACCAATATTTTTCACAGTATCATTTTTTCCTTGATTTTTTTAAATTTTATATCCGCGTTTCATCAAGTCATGTTAGAAACAGACTCCAAGAGATGGGCGTTGAATCACCCCTATTGCAAGTGTCGATTTGCAGTAGAATATTTTTTTGCGATTGAGTCGATCGTATTTTACTTTGGTACCTATTGTGTAACTTGATCGAACAAAAACTACAAAAGTTTAATGTTCTTTTTTTTAATTTTCTATTAAGGTTTTAGTGGTCCAGTCTTAGGAAATCGCAATGTTAATTAGAGCATCATTTTTATATGAAAAAGGATTACATTTGGAGTACTGTGATACTCCAGATGGAGTACTCTTTAGATAGCGGACTGAGTACTCTCGATTTTTGCAGGGTATACTCATTCAAGCGGATGTCATTGCATTTAAAATTTCGCTCATATACACTGTACTGACCATACATCTTTCCTATAAAAATCCCTTCTTCCCAGCGCACAATGAGACTATCCTTTGAAGAACTTGACTTTGCCGCAAAATAGTGATGTTACTTGAACAAAGGTAAAAACCTACCAAAATTTAAATCGTCCTACCATCCTACCAGCAGGAAAAAAACCTACCAGTTTTGGTAGGAAAAGCCCATAAATCACATTCCTGGTTGTCATTCGTATCTTTTGCCAGTTGATCACAGAGCGCTGCACCCTCAACAAATAATTTTTTTGGTAATTTTTTTTTAAATTTGGGGATTTTTTATATAGGAAAAAAACATGGTTTGTAAAGTAAAAATATTTACAAAATAGGATCCATGAAGCTGCTTTAAAATATGCAAATGGTTCAAAAAATATATCTGCTTCAAAAATGCGTATTAGAAACCATATTTACCTAAAAATAGCTTTTAAAAACCTTTTACGTCGTACTAATGTGACAAAACCTTTCGATTTAAGTGTTGAGAGATTAAGGACCATTTTAGAAAAGTCGGTTAATGCTAATTGCGATTAATTTGACAGTAACCGTAAAAAATACGTCAATTCAATCCCAGTTTGCGTCAAGCGTAGATTGTGAAATCGGCCCTATGGATATATTCTTACACCTGTAAACAAAAAAAGTTCGGATATAACTTACCATGATAGATCGTGTTGATTTAACAATAAAAACATGTTGAATTTACATGACAGATCGTGTTAATAAATTATACAAGCATTATATTCTTTCATAACTGAAAATATGTATGTTAAAGGTTTACGATAAATGAATTAACTAAATAAAAATTATTAAAAAAATCAAAAACAAGGTGTTTTATTTTAAGGGTTAATTAAACAATAAAAACCTGTTAAATTAACATGATAGAACGTGTTAATTTAACAATAAAATCCTGTTAAATTAACATGATAGATAGTGTTGATTTAACATAACATTTCGTGTCAATTTCACATGATAGATCGTGTAAATTTAACATGACGAAAGTGTTATTTCAACATAGTATAGTGTTAATTTAACATGTCTGATCGTGTTGATTTAACAAGAAAAATAATGTTGTATCAACAGGAAATCATGTTGATTCAAACCTTTGTGATCATGTTAAATTAACACTGTTCCTTCATGTTGATTTAACATGTAGGAACAGTGAAACAATAGCTTCATGTTAGAACAACATGAGCGATAGTGTTGAAAAATAATAACCTGTAGTGGAATTCAGTACGCTATTTTAACAAGAGTTGTCATTGTTACGTTGACTTAACAACAATTTTAACGATTACGCTATTCACTACAAGTTTATTTGACAACATTTGTTATCGAAATGTCAGCTGTTATTGTTAACGCGAAATAATTGTCGACCTATAATTTGGTGTTGTTTGTTAAAACAACCAATAGGCACTTTTCTTATATATTTTAGCTGAGGCACTTCTATGTTTTGCTAAGTGCTATCTGAGACAATCACCTTTTGTTTCTATGCTTAGCTGAGAATCTGCTACGTTTTGCTATGTTTACCTGAGACAATCACCTATTGGTAGTTGTTAAGGAATATTGGTTCTATGCTTAGCTAAGAATCAGCTACTTTTTGCTATAATTCACCTGAGACAATCACCTATTGTTAATTGTTAAGGAAGAGCTACTGAATCACCGAATCGATAGTGCAAACAACGAAATTGTTAAGCTAACAACCCTTTTCATAGTATTGTTTAAAGTTACTGAATTCCACTACTGAAAAAGTGTTAAAAAAGTGTTGATTCAACATGAAAATTATTCTGTGTGTGTCAAATGAGGGCAATGGCGACCAAGAAGAAGAAGTAGAACTACCTCTATATTCTTCTACCATGGATCGACAATTATTTCGCGTTAACAATAACAGCTGACATTTCGATAACAAATGTTGTCAAATAAACTTGTAGTGAATAGCGAAATCGTTAAAATTGTTGTTAAGTCAACGTAACAATGACAACTCTTGTTAAAATAGCGTACTGAATTCCACTACTGGAGTGACAATATAACGGAACGAGTTGAAAAGGCAACGTGCGCGTTGTTTACTTGCAAGAGAGCAATAGGTGTTTCGTGGGGTTTTCTCCCATAGTAGTACACTGGATCTATACAGTCTGTCATGACTCAGAAAGAGTAGTTCATAGCGCATAGCCCAAATTTACCACTGGGACAAAACCGTAGTACGAATTTACTGCTGGGTTTGCTAACTTTACCGGCCGCTTTCCAACATAGAATTTTTTTAGTAAAATGCAAATAACTGCTGTCTGCTGTATAACGGCACAAGCAATCATCAGATATCTTGGTATTTAC
Organism: Campiglossa producta; assembly: GCA_964058755.1. Classification (NCBI taxonomy): domain Eukaryota; kingdom Metazoa; phylum Arthropoda; class Insecta; order Diptera; family Tephritidae; genus Campiglossa; species Campiglossa producta. The sequence goes on from CAXKVI010000001.1 coordinate 148,959,083, forward strand.
TTTGTACATTTCACACTTATATAGCAGCTGAAAAACCAATGCCAACACAGTTACTAATTTGACCGAGCGAGGCAAGGGCACCAATTTTTGAACGCGCCATACACGTCATACGCGCCATACTCGCACATAATTATTCTTGTATTCATGTACATAAATGTTCAATGTCATGACAAAGTTAAACGTTTTAAAATTAAAGTTTGTAAATCTAACTAAGTCTTTCATTTTATTTATTACGGTCGACATTAAAGTTTCAAAAATTGCCCTTGCACTCGTGTCTTTAATTGCCGCTGGTCAACCAATTTTATCGCCAACTCTAATTAAATGAAAGCGCAAATTTTAATTTGGTCGCCGCCATTTACTTGGTAAAAATAGTCATCGTCATTTGGCCAAATTATCACAATAGTTCGTCAGCACCAGTCAACAAATTTGGTCATTGTGAAATCGTCAGTGCTAGAAACTAATTTTCGTCGCCGGCATATATTTTGTCAAATAGTCAGTACTAGTCTTCAAATTTGTGTTGGTCAAATCGTCAGCATCAGTAAACAAATTTCGTCATTGTCAAATCGTCAGTGCTAGTAACTAATTTTCGTCGGCGGCATATATTTTGGTCAAATCGTCAGTACTAGTCAGCAAATTTGTGTTGGTGAAATCGTCAGCATCAGTCAAGAAATACTGTGTCAAATCGTCAGTGCTATTAACAATTTTGGTCGCCAGCATATATTTGGTCAAATCGTCAGCATCAGTCGTCAACTATTGGTCTTGGTCAAATATCCCAGTATCCAAATTTGCCTATATTTTTGACATGGTCAAAATCATATTACATTACAATTTATGAGTAGGCGTACAAACATCAGCCATTATATTCATCGTGCATCAAATACGTCCATGAATGTGACAAATTAAACAGCGTTGGTATCAAAGATTTAGTTTGTATATGTAAGTTGCCAATATAACAGAATTAAGTTTGTTAGTTATTCTGTTTTACTTTGCATACACCAAAATAAATGTATTTAATTTTGTTTAATGCGATTGCACATTTTAGGCAAATTTGAGTTGTTGGCTTACTTTACAGGTGGCGGGTGTCAAAGTGTCAAATCGACGGCATCATAAAAAGGCATCCAGCGTTTTTTAAAATTTTTTGCAAAGCATATCACGCGTCAGTCAAATAATTAATCAACTGCTTACTCGTGGGCAAGCAAATAAAACTACGATGATCCAGGCAAATTACAGTCATTCAGAGTCGGAAGAAGATTCTACGGTGGAAAACATAGGCGACATTACAGCAACTGAGCAACCACCTGCGGTAAACACAGGTGTAGGTGCCGCAGCCCAATCTCAAGCCAACGCCACAAGTGATACTTTAGCCTCCTTGGTTGCAAGCATTGCAGCGCTAAGAGATAGTGTCCAGGAACTGCGAAATGAGACCAGTCGCAGTCAAGCTGAGGTTGAGCAACTTCGCCAAAGAATTGAGGTTGATATCCATAACGTCGTACCAACATCGGGCACACAACCCCATATTTCACAGAAACCGGTAGCAGCAGCACAAATGATGTACAGTCTCAAACACCAGCAAATCCAACGTGGTTGGTGGAAAGTTCAGCTGTAAAATTGCATCCGTTACCTACGTTCGATGGGAATCCAGAGGACTGCCTTTGTTTTTAGCTAACTTTACCGACAGCACAGCACAGTTTGCGTACAATAACAGACAGAACCTTATGCGACTTCAGAAAGCACTACAAGGCAATGCAAAGCAGTCAGTATCGTCAATGCTTATTTACCCCGAGGATGTTCCAAATGTTATGAAGGAACTTGAGTTTAATTTTGGACGCCAGGACTTACTGATACGATGCCAGTTACAGAAAGTACAGCAATTTCCAGCTATTAACGACAACCAATTGGATCAAATTTTACAATTTTCAAATCGCGTTTCTAATATTTCTGCGTTTTTCAAATCTGCCAAATGCGAGCACCACCTCATGAATCCCATGTTACTGGAACAGCTAATTTCTAAGCTCCCAACATCCAAACAATTTGAGTGGAGTAAGTATGCCTCTAGTGTTTCTCCTTTCCCCACTGTTGACGTATTTGCAGGATGGTTAAGTAATTTAGCGAAAGTAATTGCGACTATGCCCGGTATCAGCAACATGTCCCTGCGGCCAAGTCAACAATCAGCACCGCCGACGCGATACTATACACAAGCCAACCGTCAGTCTGGTCCAAATTCAGGTTCAGCTCGCAGAGTTTTACATAGCAGCGAAGGGACTTGCCCATCTTGCAACCAAAGTCATGCTCTGACAGATTGCCGAAAATTTCAGTCGCTGGACTTAGCCGACAAATGGTCCCTAGTCAAGCAACATCGCCTCTGCTTTGGATGCTTGATAAAAGGCCATAGTTTTCTTAACTGCCGTCGCCGCAAAACATGTGCAATGAACAATTGCAAACGTATGCATAATAAATTGCTACATAATGATACAGGGTCGTCGTCAATGCCATCAGCCAGCCGGGAACGGATTCTCAATTGCCGAGAAGAGCTGGTAGCCAGCCTATTTAAAGTTGTGCCAATTACTTTGTCAGGTCCCCGCGGGCAGATGTCAGCATATGCAATGTTTGATGAAGGGTCGTCGGTAATCACTTCTTGAGGAAGACGTCGCGAATAAATTAGGCCTAACGGGTCGTGTCATGCCACTCACACTTCAGTGGTACGGTGACAGCCAAACTACAGAAAATTTAAGAAAGGTATCACTCGAAATTAGAGGTTTGAACAGTCATCAACAATTTTCAATTAAAAACGTCCACACAATAACGGATCTCCATTTGCCGAAGCAATCATTTAAAAAAGATCATTTTAATCATTTAAAACTATTGCCGTTGCAGGACTACACAGACGTCGAACCTGTTTTGCTGTTGGGCTTAAACAATTGCCATTTGTGTTTGTCCAACAAAGTTGTCGAAGTTGGATGCGATCAGCCAGTAGCAGCAGAAACAAAATTAGGTTGGGTAGTATATGGACCACACCGACAAGATAGTGTAGCCATGCCCAGGGTTCTTCACGCACGTAACTCTGAATCATACAAACAGCTAAATAAGTTGATGGAGGAATATTTTTCAAATGAGAGCTTTGGGGTTCGGAGTACTGAAATTGTGTTGGATTCGGATGAAAATCAACGCGCTCGAAAAATTTTGTCAAATACTATAAAGGATATCGGTCAGAGGTATGAGGTAGGATTGCTGTGGCGACAAGATTCCACCGAACTACCATCGACCTAATCTATGGCGAAGCAGCGCTTATTGAATACCGAGTCACGCATGCATAAAGATCCAATCTATGCCGAAAATTTTAAGAGGGAAATCGCCAAATATGTTGAAAAGGGGTATGCCAGGAAGCTGACACAAGATGAAGCCACAAATGAAGGTCCCAGAACATGGTATCTTCCTCACTTCGGTGTTGTCAATCCATCGAAACCGGAAAAATTACGTATTGTCTTTGATGCAGCTGCGGTTACAAGCTCCACGTCATTAAACTCAGTATTGTTGGAGGGCCCTGAGCAAGCACAACCATTAATATCAATTATTCATAAATTTCGACAAGGTATTATAGCGGTAGCCGGATACATTCAAGAGATGTTTTCGCAAGTGCGAATAAAAAATGAGGATCAGGATTCACAGCGTTTTTTGTGGCGAGAAGGTAAGCCAAATGAACCAATCTCTACGTATGTAATGTCGTCGATGATATTCGGTGCTATTTGTTCACCGTGCTGTGCCGAATACATAAAAAACGTCAATGCCACAAAATTCGATTTAACCATGCCAAGAGGTAGTAAAGCCGTCATAATTAACACATACGTTGATGATTTAGTAGTAAGTTTTGATAGCGCTGAAGAAGCACTGAATGTCACCAATGAAGCCATTAAGATCAATGCCGCCGCGGGCTTTAAATTACGCAATTTTATATGCAATGATAAAAAAGTACAATACAAATTAAATGGATAAAATAAAGATGTCAATTCAGAGTTAGTCAATATGGACCGCAACACAAAATTGGAAAAAGTTCTTGGTATGTATTGGAACACTGCTAATGATGCACTTGAATTTCAATTTCAGTTTTACAAAATCGCACGAGATGTTTTAAATGGCTCGCGAATGCCAACCAAGCGAGAGTTGCTGGGCATATCCATGTCCATCTACGACCCCTTCGGCCTTCTGACCAACATAACAATATTTTTAAAGTTGCTGGTTCAATCGTTATGGCGTCTGCAAATTCAGTGGGATGAAGTGGTACCTGAAGGTCTAGCACATCGATGGAATTCGTGGTGGAAAGATTTTCAGTATGTCAAACGCTTTTCAGTGCCGCGTTGTTACTCTCCGTTATTGCCTGATGCCGACGAGATCCAGCTACATGTTTTTCGTCGATGCAAGTTCCTCTGCATATGCTGCTGCTGCGTATATACGAGTCAAGCAAAAACATAAAATCGATGTTATTCTAATTTCTGCCAAAGCAAGATGTACACCGCTTAAGGGTATGACAATACCACGTTTGGAGCTACAAGCTGCTGTATTGGGCTGCCGTTTAAAATAGTCACTGGTAAACTGCCATGATTTCCACATCAATAAAACATTATTTTGGAGCGACTCGAAAACAGTTATACTGTGGATTCATTCAGCTAGCAGAGATTACAAGCAATTTGTGGCATTTCGCATAGCTGAAATTTTGAGTTCTACTACTTTGGATAAATGGCGATGGTTCCCTACAACACTCAACGTAGCAGACGAATCAACAAGGCTGCCAACAACGTTTCAGTTCGATCCAAGGTCAAGATGGCTAAGAGGGCCATCATTTTTGTATGAGGATGAAACACAATGGCCGAAGATTAATGCTGAGTTGTCGTCCGAGTATATTGGTTCAGAGGAATCCACTAAGAGAATCATGTTCACAAAGCAAGGGGAGTATCCCATCATATTTAATAATTATTCTTTATATTTAAAGGTCGTCAGAATTGTTGCATGGGTTCCGCGCTTTGTAAAGAATACGAAATCCGATTTATGTCACAGTGGAGAGCTAGACGCCGTGGAAATCGAAAAATGCCGAAAAAACCATATTGCGTCAAGTTCACAGCGAATGTTTCGCCGAGGAAATTCCATCTTTAAAATGTAAAAAGGGAATACCGAAATCGTCATCTTTGTACCAGTTAACGCCGTTTGTGGATGAGGATGGTTTGTTCAAGATTAATGGTAGAATCGATGCGGCATACTGTCTGCCAATTTCCGCACGTCGTCCGGTAATTTTGCGGCCAAATCATCATATAACACGCCTTATCGTCGAGCAATATCATCGAAAGCTACATCATCAAAATTTTCGCCTAACAATAAATGAAATACGTCAAAAATTTTGGGTGCCTCGTCTAAGTGCCTTGCTGAAAGCTGTCAAGAGGGAGTGTCCAGTGTGCATTTCAATTACTGCCAAACCAGTTCCACCATTTATGGGTCAAGTGCCAATTGATCGCCTTACCCCATTTGTCCGTCCATTTACGTACGCCGGGGTGGACTACTGTGGACCATTTTTTGTTGCGATCGGCCGTAGGAGAGAAAAACGATGGGTGGAACTATTCACGTGCCTGACAACGAGAGCAATACATTTAGAAATAGCAGAAAATTTATCTACTGATGCCTTTATTCTTACTATCAGAAATTTTGTCAACCGCCGAGGAGTGCCAGTAAAGATAAGGAGTGATAACGGTACTAACTTTGAGGGAGCCCAAAAGGAGCTTAACCAAGAACAACGCTTATTTGATTTTAACCGTCTCGAACAGGAAATGTCTCGCCAAAACATTCAATGGGTATTTAATTGTCCTGCTGACCCGTCAGCAGGGGGCTGCTGGGAACGACCTGTACAATGCTTCAAAAGGTTATTGCAACGAGTCTTGAAAGACGAAGCTCCACGTTTGGAAACGTTTAGGAGCGTGCTAATAGAAGCAGAAAACATCGTTAACAGCCGTCCGCTAACTGACTTATCACTAACGCCGCAAGACAACGAGCCTTTGACACCCAACCACTTTCTGCTAGGAAGCCTCAACTCAACACAAACGCCCAACATAGACGACGAAAATGTGTGCCTTCGCAAACAATGGCGAATATCGGAAAATCTTAAAGATCGTTTATGGAAGAGATGGATCGTAGAATATTTGCCTCAACTTCTTCGACGATCTAAATGGAGAGACCAAACAGCGCCTTTGCAGCCGGGGCAATTAGTGATAGTGTGCGATCATACCTTACCACGAACCAAATGGGAGCGAGGCCGAGTGATAGAAGTTTTTACGGCCAAGGACGGTCATGTAAGGAGCGCTCAGCATCTGGGACAATACGCAGACAAGCCAACAAGCTAGCCGCTTTAACCTTCAGTGAATCCTCCAGCGGATGCACGGGGGGTGGGATGTCATGACTCAGAAAGAGTAGTTCATAGCGCATAGCCCAAATTTACCACTGGGACAAAACCGTAGTACGAATTTACTGCTGGGTTTGCCAACTTACCGGCCGCTTTCCAACATAGAATTTTTTTAGTAAAATCAGAGAACGTACGTTCTCTGGTAAAATGCAACTAACTGCTGTCTGCTGTATAACGGCACAAGAAATCATCAGATCTCGTGGTATTTACTTTGTACATTTCACACTTATGTAGCAGCTGAAAAACCAATGCCAACACAGTTATTAATTTGACCGAGCAAGGCAAGGGCACCAATTTTTGAACGCGCCATACTCGCACATAATTATTCTTGTATTCATGTACATATGTAAATGTTCAATGTCATGACAAAGTTAAACGTTTTAAAATTAAAGTTTGTAAATCTAACTAAGTCTTTCATTTTATTTATTACGGTCGACATAGTCATTGTTCGCTCGATTCTAATCTATGGAGTGCTAGTCTGGTGGCCTGCACTAACTAAGAGTACATACCTCAAGCAACTACAGAAAGTACAAAGGAGTGCGGAACTCGGCATAACTGGGTCCCTTGGGTCCACCCCGACGGAAGCTCTCAATACAATGCTGTATCTACCACCGCTTGACCTGGTGGCGAAGGAAACATCCGTGATCACAGCTCTGCGAATAAGGGAGACCGGCGCCTGGATAGACGGACAAATTGGGCACACCTCAATCTTGGGCGCTCACACTCTGGTTAACATACCACCACATACTGACTACTGCGCGTCAAACAACGTGTTTGTCAGGAACTACGAGGTGACAATACCAACAAAACAAGAATGGAATAATAGACCACTTACGGTCCGTGGCGCCATCAACTTTTTCACTGATGGTTCCAAGCTTGAGGGGAAGGTGGGGGGAGGTATCTTTTCACCCGATCTGGGACTAGAGATCTCCTTCCGTCTTCCCGACCACTGGGCTTAAGTGCAGTATACGGACAATTCCAAAATCAAAAAAAGGAGTGTGAGGATTGATAGACATGGTCAAGATGAGTATAACTACACAAATTTTTTTGTGGGCAATTGATAATAACAGAAGTTATTAAGGGTCAAAGTTCATATGAAGCATTTTTTAAATCTAAATTTCTCTTAAAGTATCGAACCGATTTTCAAAATTTTTTCTTCATTGAATAGGTTGTAAAATTACCTTTCATTTGATATGCTGTTTGTATTCCTATCCCGTAAAATACTTAAAAAATTCGATGTTTAAAAGTGTTAAATTTACTAAGTAAATTACGCATATTTATTTTAATAAAAAATAATAAGGCTTACAATACTTTTCATGCGCACCAATTAAGTATTTGAATAGGGTTTGCAAGCCTCACCTATACTAAACTAAATGGGTGTACTATGCAGAAGGACTCACCGTGGCGGTAGCCACGGTTAGAGCACACGTCCGGACTCCGCCAAATGGGTTTACTACGCAGAAGTACTCACTGCGGCGGTAGCCGCAGTTGGTGCACACGTCCGGACATGGGATGGCGTAGCCCAGGGTTATTTTAAATAAGCGCGGCCGAAGGCCGCCTACGCGGAAAGGTGTTGAAATAAAAAAAATATGTTTTTTTTTTATTTTTTGTTTAAGTGTGGCAACATCCTTCTTTGACAACAAATTTGTTGTGAAATATCTGTGTATAGCCGTGCGATGGTGAAAATTTATAATTTTGTGAAAATAGATGAAATTTAAAAAATTGTGCGTTAGTTACCTATAGTGCCATGCAAAATTTGCAAAACTTCAACAACCATTATCTCAGTAAATATAAGGGTCCTTACGCTAAGATTATATATTTGTGTTCAGAAAAAGCTCCTCTATCCTCCTGAAAAAACCGTTTTTTTTCTAGCTGTGCGAGTCTATACTAAAATTTCCCCAATGCGTCGGAGGTGTTTTACACAAAAAAACTGTGAATTAAACCCCCGGTCGCTTATCGGCAAGTGTAAATTTTTTGGGGGTTATTTTTAGTAAAAATTTAAAATTTTGTACATACGCGGTTTTGCACCCACAGCAGTGGTACCTCAAATAAAAGGTAATTCAATTACCTATCCAATGCAAAAAAAATTTTGGAAATCGGTGCAATAGTATTGAAGATATTTTGATTTTAAAAAATGTTTTAAATGAACTTTGACCCTCAATAACTTTTGTTGTTGTTGTTTGCCCAACAAAAAAAATATACCGTTATGTTTCTTTTATTAATACCTATCGATCTCAACTTTTCGTTTTTTTATATCAGCATTGTCCGTATACTGCACTTGTTCCGACCACTGTAGCGTGTACCAAGCGGAATTGCTGGCAATAGACGGTGCGGTGAAAAGCTTGGTGTCTATCCCTCAAAATGGCAAACGGATTTATATCTTCTCAGGCAGTCAGGCCGCACTTAAAGCCCTGTAGTGGAATTCAGTACGCTATTTTAACAAGAGTTGTCATTGTTACGTTGACTTAACAACAATTTTAACGATTTCGCTTTTCACTACAAGTTTATTTGACAACATTTGTTATCGAAATGTCAGCTGTTATTGTTAACGCGAAATAATTGTCGATCCATGGTAGAAGAATATAGAGGTAGTTCTACTTCTTCTTCTTGGTCGCCATTGCCCTCATTTGACACACACAGAATAATTTTCATGTTGAATCAACACACTGTTCCTACATATTAAATCAACATGAAGGAACAGTGTTAATTTAACATGATCACAAAGGTTTGAATCAACATGATTTCCTGTTGATACAACTTTATTTTTCTTGTTAAATCAACACGATCAGACATGTTAAATTAACACTATACTATGTTGAAATAACACTTTCGTCCTGTTAAATTTAAACGATCTCTCATGTGAAATTGACACGAAATGTTATGTTAAATCAACACTATCTATCGTGTTAATTTAACAGGATTTTATTGTTAAATTAACACGATCTATCATGTTAATTTAAATGGTTTTTATTGTTTAATTAACCCTTAAAATAAAACACCTTGTTTTTGATTTTTTTAATCATTTTTATTTAGTTAATTCATTTATCGTAAACCTTTAACATAGATATTTTCAGGTATGAAAGAATATAATGGTTGTATAATTTATTAACACGATCTGTCATGTAAATTCAACATGTTTTTATTGTTAAATCAACACGATCTATCATGGTAAGTTATATCCGAACTTTTTTTGTTTACAGGTGTAAGAATATATCCATAGGGCTGATTTCACAATCTACGCTTGACGCAAACTGGGATTTAATTGACGTATTTTTTACGGTTACTGTCAAATTAATCGCAATTAGCATTAACCGACTTTTCTAAAATGGTCCTTAATCTCTCAACACTTAATTCGAAAGGTTTTGTCGCATTAGTACGACGTAAAAGGTTTTTAAACGCTATTTTTAGGTAAGCAGATTTATTTTTTGAACCATTTACATATTTTAAAGCAGCTTCATGGATCCTATTTTGTAAATATTTTTACTTTACAAACCATGTTTTTTTCCTATGTAAAAAATCCCCAAATTTAAAAAAAATTACCAAAAAAATTATTTGTTGAGGGTGCAGCGCTCTGTGATCAACTGGCAAAAGATACGAATGATAACCAGGGATGTGATTTATGGGCTTTTCCTACCAAAACTGGTAGGTTTTTTTCCTGCTGGTAGGATGGTAGGACGATTTAAATTTTGGTAGGTTTTTACCTTTGTTCAAGTAACATCACTATTTTGCGGCAAAGTCAAGTTCTTCAAAGGCTAGTCTCATTGTGCGCTGGGAAGAAGGGATTTTTATAGGAAAGATGTATGGTCAGTACAGTGTATATTGAGCGAAATTTTAAATGCAATAACATCCGCTTGAATGAGTATACCCTGCAAAAATCGAGAGTACTCAGTTGGCTATCTAAAGAGTACTCCATCTGGAGTATCACAGTACTCCAAATGTAATCCTTTTTCATATAAAAATGATGCTCTAATTAACATTGCGATTTCCTAAGACTGGACCACTAAAACCTTAATAGAAAATTAAAAAAAAGAACATTAAACTTTTGTAGTTTTTGTTCGATCAAGTTACACAATAGGTACCAAAGTAAAATACGATCGACTCAATCGCAAAAAAATATTCTACTGCAAATCGACACTTGCAATAGGGGTGATTCAACGCCCATCTCTTGGAGTCTGTTTCTAACATGACTTGGTGAAACGCGGATATAAAATTAAAAAAAAATCAAGGAAAAAATGATACTGTGAAAAATATTGGTAGGATGAAAGCCATTTTGGTAGGTTTTTTGTTCGATTTTGGTAGGACCCTGATGACAACTAACACAGTTTATGTCAAAGTGAAAATACCTTTATTTTTTTATATCATGTGTCGACCTATAATTTGGTGTTGTTTGTTAAAACAACCAATAGGTACTTTTCTTATATATTTCAGCTCAGACACTTCTATGTTTTGCCTTGTGTTATCTGAGACAATCACCTTTTGTTTCTATGATTATCTGAGAATCTGCTACGTTGTGCTATGTTTACCTGACACACTCACCTATTGGTAGTTGTTAAGGAATATTGGTTCTATGCTTAGCTAAGAATCAGCTACTTTTTGCTATAATTCACCTGAGACAATCACCTATTGTACTATAATTCACCTGAGACAATCGCCTGTTGTTAATTGTTAAGGAAGAGCTACTGAATCACTGAATCGATAGTGCAAACAACGAAATTGTTAAGCTAACAACCCGTTTCATAATATTGTTTAAAGTAACTGAATTCCACTACAGAGTAGCTTCCTGTCTAGAATACATCCTAAATATTTGACTTTATCACTGAATGCTAATGTTGTGCCTCCAATTTTTCGTGGTGTAAGGTTCGGAATTTTGTACCTTCTAGTGAAGAGGACTAGTTCGGTTTTCTCGGGGTTAACCCCTAACCCTGATGACTTTGCCCAGTCACATATTTTAGATGAGGCTGTTTTCATTAAATTAGAGAGAGTTCGAGGGAATTTTCCCCTTGTGATAACGCAGATATCATCGGCGTACCCGATCGCTTGGTGGCCTTCCGATTCCAAGATGCGTAGAAGTTGGTTCAGGGTAACCACCCAAAGTAGCGGTGAGAGAACTCTGTTAACGAGTCTGTGAATCGAGTTCCCGCCTAGTTCAGTTGTAATCCTCCTGTTCGTAAGTAGCTTACGAATGAACTCCACAAGACTCGTATCGACCCGCATACCCGCCAACGCCGAGGTGATAGCTTCCGGAAGGACGTTATTGAAAGCGCCTGCTATATCGAGGAAAGCCACCAATGTGTATTCCTTTTGTTTAAGTGATCTGTGTATGACACATACAAGGGCGTGCAGGGCAGTATCGGTTAATCTGCTCTTACTATAGGTATTTTGAGCCCGCGAAAGATGAGTTGGGTCTATCGATCTTCTAATATAGTCTTCCAGAAGCCTTTCTAGAGTCTTAAGGAGGAACGAAGATAGGCTTATGGGCCTAAAATCATTAGGTTTAGTATGGGATGGTTTTCCAGCTTTTGGGATAAAAACAACCTTAACCTCTCTCCATGAGGTGGGTACGTAGTTGAGTCTTAGACAACTTATAAACATAGTTTTCAACCAAGGCTTTATAAGCTCAGATCTATGTTGTAGCTGGGCCGGGAATATTCCGTCTGGTCCTGGCGACTTATGGGGCTTGAATGTAGATAGAGCCCAGTCTAGCTTTTTCTCGTCGGTGATGTCCTTTATTATTTGATCGGAAGGCATCCCACCGCCTATCGTAGTAAACAAGTGCCGAAAAGTGTGCATCCATGGGTAGGTTCATTGTATCCGACGTTGAATCAGTCCACTGCCCATCTGGCATTTGAACGTGGCTCAGTGTTGCTGGCGATTTTGAGAGCACCCTCACCAAGCGTGAGGCAGCAGATTTAGATTCAATTTCACTGCAGAAATTCGCCTAGGAGGCCCGTTTGGCCTTGCGGATTTCTTTTTTGTATGTACTTAGCTTAGTTTAATAGAGAGCCCAGGATAGTACATGACTATCCTGTTTGGCTTTGTTAAAGGCCACCCCACTTGCCTTCCTGAGTCTATCTAGATCAGACGACCACCAGGGTGGCTTATGGGTTTCCATTACCTTCTTGATCGGGCAAACCCTACCTAAAGCAATCTTACATTGCTGATTGAAGATATTGACTAGCTCGTCTAGCTCAGTATCATTTCTAGGTGCAACTACTTCTTTCGATAAATTTTTATCAATAAGCTTCTTGTAGTAACCCCAGTTTGTTCTCTTTATATTTTGTACGTATGTTGGGGTTGTGTGCATATCTGAAATCGAGAAACTGATATACCTATGGTCTGAAAAGTAGTGTTCCTTTAAACCCCTCCATGATTTTATGAGGTGACCAGTGTTATGTCAAGGACTTCCTCACGGTTCCTTGTTATGAAAGTGGGGTCATTTCCCCTGTTGCATATACATAAGTTAGTGCCTAGTATGTAGTTATATAGTGACTCACCTCGGTCGTTGTGTCAGTGCTGGTCCATAGAGTGTGATGAGCATTTGCATCACCTCCAAGCACCAATAGATTGCCTCGCGGTCTAGTGGAACTTACGAGCTCTTTAAAGTTTTGCGGTGGTAGTGAACCTTCATGATCGTGAGCCAGATAGAAGGAAGCAAACCTACAACTTCTACCCAGCCCCTCGACGCTAATCGCTGTCAGATCTCCGTCACTAAATTGTGGTAAGAGAAACGCATTAATATTCGATTTAGCTAAAATACACGTACGAGGCTTTATCTTGTGCGCAGTTCAGCTTATACGCTGGGGTCCTCAAGCCACAGATCCTATTGCCAGTGATTCATGGCCCTGAACCATGATGATATCTACTCCACCCGTTGAGAGTTGGAGTAGAAGTGCAGCAGACGCTGCTTTAAGGGCCAGTTACATAAAGCTTTATTTTGACTTTACCTCCAACTTTGACTTTGACAGAAAAGTTCAGTATACTGTGGCGAATGTTCTCAAGAATCGCTCATCTCCCAACTCTAGCGTATTTCCATCACTAGCGTCACTACCACAACTACAGCTGTTTAGATACATGACGTGAGAATTCCACTACAGAGTAGCTTCCTGTCTAGAATACATCCTAAATATTTGACTTTATCACTGAATGCTAATGTTGTGCCTCCAATTTTTCGTGGTGTAAGGTTCGGAATTTTGTACCTTCTAGTGAAGAGGACTAGTTCGGTTTTCTCGGGGTTAACCCCTAACCCTGATGACTTTGCCCAGTCACATATTTTAGATGAGGCTCTTTTCATTAAATTAGAGAGAGTTCGAGGGAATTTTCCCCTTGTGATAACGCAGATATCATCGGCGTACCCGATCGCTTGGTGGCCTTCCGATTCCAAGATGCGTAGAAGTTGGTTCAGGGTAACCACCCAAAGTAGCGGTGAGAGAACTCTGTTAACGAGTCTGTGAATCGAGTTCCCGCCTAGTTCAGTTGTAATCCTCCTGTTCGTAAGTAGCTTACGAATGAACTCCACAAGACTCGTATCGACCCGCATACCCGCCAACGCCGAGGTGATAGCTTCCGGAAGGACGTTATTGAAAGCGCCTGCTATATCGAGGAAAGCCACCAATGTGTATTCCTTTTGTTTAAGTGATCTGTGTATGACACATACAAGGGCGTGCAGGGCAGTATCGGTTAATCTGCTCTTACTATAGGTATTTTGAGCCCGCGAAAGATGAGTTGGGTCTATCGATCTTCTAATATAGTCTTCCAGAAGCCTTTCTAGAGTCTTAAGGAGGAACGAAGATAGGCTTATGGGCCTAAAATCATTAGGTTTAGTATGGGATGGTTTTCCAGCTTTTGGGATAAAAACAACCTTAACCTCTCTCCATGAGGTGGGTACGTAGTTGAGTCTTAGACAACTTATAAACATAGTTTTCAACCAAGGCTTTATAAGCTCAGATCTATGTTGTAGCTGGGCCGGGAATATTCCGTCTGGTCCTGGCGACTTATGGGGCTTGAATGTAGATAGAGCCCAGTCTAGCTTTTTCTCGTCGGTGATGTCCTTTATTATTTGATCGGAAGGCATCCCACCGCCTATCGTAGTAAACAAGTGCCGAAAAGTGTGCATCCATGGGTAGGTTCATTGTATCCGACGTTGAATCAGTCCACTGCCCATCTGGCATTTGAACGTGGCTCAGTGTTGCTGGCGATTTTGAGAGCACCCTCACCAAGCGTGAGGCAGCAGATTTAGATTCAATTTCACTGCAGAAATTCGCCTAGGAGGCCCGTTTGGCCTTGCGGATTTCTTTTTTGTATGTACTTAGCTTAGTTTAATAGAGAGCCCAGGATAGTACATGACTATCCTGTTTGGCTTTGTTAAAGGCCACCCCACTTGCCTTCCTGAGTCTATCTAGATCAGACGACCACCAGGGTGGCTTATGGGTTTCCATTACCTTCTTGATCGGGCAAACCCTACCTAAAGCAATCTTACATTGCTGATTGAAGATATTGACTAGCTCGTCTAGCTCAGTATCATTTCTAGGTGCAACTACTTCTTTCGATAAATTTTTATCAATAAGCTTCTTGTAGTAACCCCAGTTTGTTCTCTTTATATTTTGTACGTATTTTGGGGTTGTGTGCATATCTGAAATCGAGAAACTGATATACCTATGGTCTGAAAAGTAGTGTTCCTTTAAACCCCTCCATGATTTTATGAGGTGACCAGTGTTATGTCAAGGACTTCCTCACGGTTCCTTGTTATGAAAGTGGGGTCATTTCCCCTGTTGCATATACATAAGTTAGTGCCTAGTATGTAGTTATATAGTGACTCACCTCGGTCGTTGTGTCAGTGCTGGTCCATAGAGTGTGATGAGCATTTGCATCACCTCCAAGCACCAATAGATTGCCTCGCGGTCTAGTGGAACTTACGAGCTCTTTAAAGTTTTGCGGTGGTAGTGAACCTTCATGATCGTGAGCCAGATAGAAGGAAGCAAACCTACAACTTCTACCCAGCCCCTCGACGCTAATCGCTGTCAGATCTCCGTCACTAAATTGTGGTAAGAGAAACGCATTAATATTCGATTTAGCTAAAATACACGTACGAGGCTTTATCTTGTGCGCAGTTCAGCTTATACGCTGGGGTCCTCAAGCCACAGATCCTATTGCCAGTGATTCATGGCCCTGAACCATGATGATATCTACTCCACCCGTTGAGAGTTGGAGTAGAAGTGCAGCAGACGCTGCTTTAAGGGCCAGTTACATAAAGCTTTATTTTGACTTTACCTCCAACTTTGACTTTGACAGAAAAGTTCAGTATACTGTGGCGAATGTTCTCAAGAATCGCTCATCTCCCAACTCTAGCGTATTTCCATCACTAGCGTCACTACCACAACTACAGCTGTTTAGATACATGACGTGAGAGCGAGAGAGGGAGAGGCAGCTCGCGTGTTTGAGAATGTGGCACAAAGAGGAGATGACGATAGATAAACGCTTCGAGAACACTGTTGCACGAATAAACCAGAAAGGTGTAGACATTTCTAGGTTGTGAAGCTGCTGTTTGCTAGGGTATATAAACCGCGCAAAGACAACGCACATCAATCAGTTTATTTTGAAGTGTTGTACAGTGAAGTACTGAACAGTGAATTAACCCGCGATATTGTACTACGGTTTTTAGTACTGAATAAAGCGTACTACTTATTAAGCAGAATCGGAGTGTTTTATTTAACGTACAGTGATCGAACTCAGGGAAAATAATCAAGGAATCATCGAATTCGTCACAATACGTATTGTGGCGAATGTTCTCAAGAATCGCTCATCTCCCAACTCTAGCGTATTTCCATCACTAGCGTCACTACCACAACTACAGCTGTTTAGATACATGACGTGAGAGCGACAGAGGGAGAGGCAGCTCGCGTGTTTGCGAATGTGGCACAAAGAGGAGATGACGATAGATAAACGCTTCGAGAACACTGTTGCACGAATAAACCAGAAAGGTGTAGACATTTCTAGGTTGTGAAGCTGCTGTTTGCTAGGGTATATAAACCGCGCCAAGACAACGCACATCAATCAGTTTATTTTGAAGTGTTGTACAGTGAAGTACTGAACAGTGAGTTAACCCGCGATATTGTACTACGGTTTTTTAGTAGTAAATAAAGCGTACTATTCATTAAGCGGAATCGGAGTGTTTTATTTAACGTACAGTGATCGAACACAGGGAAAATAATCAAGGAATCATCGAACAGACTTGGTCTGGAAGCCTTGAATGGAGCACAAAAGAAAAGCGATGGTGTCACTAAATGTTTCAAGTGTGGAAAGTCTGGCCATTTAGCGTGTTATTGCAACATCGGCTCCAGAGACTTCGGCAATGCAGGTGGACGTAAGGGTAACGCTGGAGGAGATAAGCAAGATGAATGCCCCGTAGTTTCTGTCTCGCAGTTCGGAGGGAAAGCAAGTAATGTTACTGTTAGAGGTTTCTTGGACGGAAAACAACGGTTACTCACTGTGGATACTGGCGCATCTCATTCCATCATTAGAAGCGACTTGGTCCATAAGAGAGTGCGACCATTACAGGATGCAAAGTTGTGGACCGTAACTGGTGAAGGTAAGCTGGTTCATGGAGAAGTGCGGTGCAAAGTTTTGATTGGGAATGTGACTACATACCACAACTTCTTAGTGGCAGATATTGTGGACGAAGTCATCATTGGCGTCGACTTCTTGGCTGTGAGAGACATTTACATGAACCTGAGAAATAGAGTTATGACGTACAATGGCCAAGAAGTACCTCTGATTTTTGGACACAATATTGGGTATTGCACCAAAGGAGTTTCATTAGAGGTGAAGCACAGGGACACTCGAAAGGCAAAGGTACCTCCTCAACCAATGACTTTGATAGACAAATGCCTGCTTGAGAATATTCGGAGAAGTCAACAGGAAGATTCAGATCTGGCATGTGTGATCCGAGGGCTTGAGCGAAACAAACGACCAGCAAGAAAAGAAATGTCAGCGGCGAGTCCAGTTGCCAAGTCATATTGGGCACAATGGAACAGTTTACGAATGGTATCCGGTTGTTTGCATCGAATATGGGAGAGTGAGGATGGTCAATGCGCTCGGAAGCTTATAGTTGTTCTAAGGAATCGGGTGTCTGATGTTCTCAGGAAAATGCATAACGATCCAAGTGGAGGTCATCTAGGAGTCAAGAAGACCTTGGAGAGGCTTAAGCAGACATTTTATTGGGTTGGTTACGGTCAGTCGGTAAAGGAGTGGATTGCCAAATGCGATGAGTGCATCAGAGCAAAGGTGCTGAGGTCCACGAGTCATGGTCTAAGCAGTGCAACTCAGATGCACCGGTTGAGAGGATTACCTTGGATGAAGCTGGTCCATTCCCCGAAAGTATAAGCAAAAACATGAAAACCAGGTACGACAAAGCAATGGAAACGGAAGGGTTCCTGGAAGGAGATTTAGTATTCCTATACAACCCACAACGAAAGAAAGGTTTGTCCCCAAAACTCCAATGTAACTGGGAAGGCCCATATAAAGTAATAAAGCGGATAAATGATGTTGTCTACCGCATACAAACTGTTGGAAGGCCACGAAACAAAATGAAGGTGGTTCACCAGGAGAGGCTAGCAACGTTTGGATCGGGAAATGTGTCTGATCGGGACGATCAGACTTAGGTGGAGGGCAGTGTGGCGAATGTTCTCAAGAATCGCTCATCTCCCAACTCTAGCGTATTTCCATCACTAGCGTCACTACCGCAACTACAGCTGTTTAGATACATGACGTGAGAGCGACAGAGGGAGAGGCAGCTCGCGTGTTTGCGAATGTGGCACAAAGAGGAGATGACGATAGATAAACGCTTCGAGAACACTGTTGCACGAATAAACCAGAAAGGTGTAGACATTTCTAGGTTGTGAGGCTGCTGTTTACTAGGGTATATAAACCGCGCAAAGACAACGCAATTCAATCAGTTTATTTTCAAGTGTTGTACAGTGAAGTACTGAACAGTGAGTTAACTCGCTATATTGTACTACGGTTTTTTAGTAGTAAATAAAGCGTACTATTTATTAAGCAGAATCGGAGTGTTTTATTTAACGTACAGTGATCGAACTCAGGGAAAATAATCAAGGAATAATCGAATTCGTCACAGTATTTAAACGAAGCATGGCAAATTGGAGACCTCAAAGTTGAAGCAAGGCTAAAATTTGGCAAACTCTCAAATTTTGCTTGCTTTGCTTGCTTTGACAATCAGATGTTGATGACTTTGCTTTAATTAAAGAATAAAATGTTGGAGGATATAATAATTAATTCATTTTTTTCTATTAAATTAACAAATTAACCAAAACACTCTGAAAGCAAAGAAATAAATAACGAAAACAAATGTATAAAAGAGAAGCGTCAAGGCGTTCATTGTAGCATACCTCTGAAGTTGGACGCAAAGTTTTGAGGTGGCAAATGTCAGGCGAGGTTAACAAAGATTTATGTATTTGACCCTTTACTGTGATGGAGGTTGATTTGAAGGACCTCCATCATGATGCTTATTGGCACTATCCTCTGTGAGCATCGCGTCCGCGTCGTCACAGCTCAGAAGCTGACTCTCGGAGTAAAGCCTCCTGAGAGTCACGCTACCGTCTGAGCTGGACAAGGCATAGCCGCTCCGCACATCCGACCCATTGTCGTCAGCCTCCATCTAGTTATCGCTGGGGGGAGGATCAATCTCCGCAAGTGACGCGACGTTTGTAAGGGCTTCGGCGTCGGCCTTATACACCTTCAAACTAATATCTTTATAGCCGTAGCTAACCCGGTAGTTGCATCGGTCTAAGGCCTCGAAGCTCGCTTCGTCCAGCAGCAGAACTATCTGCATCCTTGCGTTTCTTCTGCGTGATCTACGCTAACCACTTTCCAGTTTTGGGTCGGTAGACCCGGGTTAAACTCCTGTAATTGATCCAGGATCTATGCTGGTTCCGTTGGCGTAACTGGAACCAATGGTCTTGCTCTTGGTCGCTGTGAAATGTCACATGCATCCACGGCCCTTAGACGCGCGCCAGGGTACACCTCCCCTATACTCTGCACGCCTATCTTGTATAGGTCCACAGACCTCGCATCTCCACAGGCGATAAGCCTGACATCACCCTGGTACCAACCTGCATCGGTAAAGGTTAGTGGCGGTCCAGGGTTCTCTCTCTTCACCTGGACAACAACTTTAACGAGCGCGGCCTCGATCCACTTCCACTGCTGCTTCGGGATCCTGCCATCAACGCTGCTCTCGTCGATCACGCCGATGATCTTGCGATCCTTGGCTACCTCTGCGCAAGACCGTATACAGCCTCCATGTTTTTTGGCCCTTTTCGATGCCGTTGGGGTAGTCTCTTCCAATGAGCGGTTACGCTTGGAGGATTCCACTTTGTTGGCTCCGTATAGCTCCAGCTTGAAGTCTGGCATAACCCACCGAGCCCACGCTAGGTCTAGGTGAAGCTTTGCCCAAACCTCCGGCGAAACATCTTCCTCCCTTGTCGGTGAGGTAGCGTTCCTTTAGAGGATCCGGGCAGCAGTTCACTTTTCCTGGTGACTTGCTTTGCTGGGTGGCCTAGGCACGCCGTCATTGGCCCTATCGCTAGCACCCCCATCACCCTTGGAGCCCCCAGCCCTGGGCTCGCCAGACGCTATGCGCTCACTGGCGGAGGCTACAGCATTGGTTATAGCCGCATTGCTGGCCTCCCGATCGGCACCCCCGGAGGAGGCGCCAATCAGCAGACTACTCGGACCGGTTTTGCACTCCGCCCTCATTTTCTAGCTGTCGCTGCAGCATTAAATCGCTGAGGTGTCCTCCCAGCTTTTGTGTTTTTGTTTTGGTCCGGTTTCACCGTGTCCGCTTTAGCGGAGCGAGCTCCCGTCGACTTTTTGGTAGGAGAGCCGGACTCCTGATTTTTGTTCTTGCTTAATAAATGCTCCATAATTAGAACCCACGAGAAGGTGGAGGTCCACCCGGGCAGAGATCCGCATTACCCGGGTAAGGCTAAATAGAATCGGAGGTCGCCTGGTATCCGAAGCACTCCGTTCACGACTGGGCTATTAAAGGGCCCCCAGCCAGGTTGATCCTCGGCACGGGTCGTATGCCACCTTGATCTAGCCCTTACGAGATTAGAAAAGCAAAAAGGAGAGGGAGGGGGGGGGGACTTGGATGGAGGCTAAAATAGCGATGGGAAATCCGGGTATGGGGGAGAGGTCGCCGCTCGAATTACCCGCCGTAGCGTTACCAGGTGTCACCACGAGGAGGCTCCACCCCCGCTTGGAGGAGCGGGGTGCACGCACCTACGAGTCGACGGTTTGGGGTGACGCTGGTGTGTGCAAGGCGCAAACCCCCATCAAAGAAAAATCATTCGCGTAAAGGATGATTTACACGGGTCGATTTGATGCTCGATTTTTATTGTTAATGCGTTCTACCTACAAATACAAGGTGCGAATCGATCGAATTGCTATTTAAAGGTAGAAAGAACGCAGTGGAACGATAAAAATCGAGCATCAAATCGACCCATGTAAATCATCCTTTACGCGAATGATTTTTGTGTCAGGTGTAAGAAATTGCCTCATGTGAACGTCACTTAAGCTTTCGGCAGAATCAGTCCGTCACGTAGTTGCCGGAAAAGGAAGAGACTGACAGCCGAGTAGGATGTGTGTATTTTGCATGTAAAACGCTAGATTGACAAAGTATCAGTCAACGGATCCGGCATCCTTTGCCAATTTTCTCTTTTGACGGAACGGCAGCTGCGTGACAAATGTCAAAATCAATTTTACCGCCAATTTGACAACGCGTTTGTGAAAATTGTGAAAAAGCAAATTTAACCAAAGCAATTTTTAATTATTTTCCATGCTTTTAACCGAAATTTTGCATTTCTTATGTTTTTTTTAATAATTTTCGTTTTGCGCTAATTAAGCTTTCGGCAGAATCAGTCCGCCAATACGTCAGTTTTAGAGCAATTTCTACTTTGACGTATCCGTCGTATCTGACGTTTCGCATACAAACACCCGCAGTCTACTTTGCTGTCAGTTATTTCGACGTACGTGCCGGATTGATTCTGCTGAACGCTTTACTTTGTTGACATATTTGTGTACTTCAACATGACGTACGTCAATCGCTATGTGCCATCCCTGTGCGGCACGTACGTTCTGTCACGACGTACATCACGTACAAGACGTATTGACGGACTGATTCTGCCGAAAGCTTTACTGAGGTTAGTGTATATTTCGATAACTTCTTCACATATTTAGTTGGAAGCGGCTTCTAATTGATTTTCGGCAAGGTGTAGATAATTTGTAACCTATAAATAAATTTCTTTTCCATCATTTGAATAGAAAAATGGCTCGTGGATCAATACGTGGAGGTCGACCAATGCGTGGTGGACTACACCGTCCTCCTTTCAAGAAGACTTTCATTCCAAGGCATCCTTTTGACTTAACATTGGTTGCTGAGGTGCTCTTTCCAAAGGTGTCGGCGGCAGTAGACGATGCTGCACTAACCGCAGCACTTTTGAAGCGTAACCAAGATTTAAGTCCTACACCTGCTGAACAAACTGCCATTGCCAATCTAGTGACCAAAGTACAATCTGTTCTGGATAATTTAGTGGTAGCTCCCGGAGACTTCAGTACTTGCGTAAGTTCAGTAGACTAGAAATTTATTTTTATTCAAATTCCAAGCCAAACATGTTTTTTTCAGCAATTAGAAGAGGTACGACAAGTGGGCTCGTTTAAGAAAGGTACCATGTTAACTGGCACTAATGTAGCCGATATTGTGGTTATACTTAAAACATTGCCAACTAAGGAGGCATGTGAGGCTTTAGCCAAGAAAGTCGGTTTGGATCTAAAGAATGCTATGAAAACTGAAGTTTTAACAAAAGCCGATCAAATAAATACGGTCATACACGAACGTGGTTTTGATATATCGAACTGGCAAGCCAAAGTGCGTATTTTATTGTCAACACTTCCGCAGAATATACGAAAGTTGGAAGCCGACATTCATTTGGATCAAAAGCTTATGCAATCTCATCTAGCTGCTATTCGCCATACAAGATGGTTCGAAGAAAATGCACATCATTCTTCTATTAAGGTTTTAATACGCATACTAAAAGATCTCACAAGGAGATTTGAAGCTTTTAATCCACTTTCTCCATGGATGTTGGATTTGTTAGCACACTTGGCTATTATGAATAACCCATCACGCCAAGCATTACCTATAAATTTGGCTTTCAGACGGGTATTTCAGCTTCTTTCTGCTGGTTTATTTTTGCCTGGCTCAGCTGGTATAACCGATCCCTGTGAACCGGGTCACATTCGTGTGCACACTGTAATGACTCTCGAGCAACAGGATGTTTGTTGTCTAACAGCCCAAACACTTTTACGTGTCCTTGCGCACGGAGGATACAAACATATACTTGGCTTGGAAGGGAACACAAGTATTGTACGTGAAATGTCAGTATGGAATGGGGTAGTGGTATCACCGCTAAATGTCGTATATGAGAAGCCAGCTGATAAGAAAGACGGCGAAGGTATGGAGGACATGGAAACAGTTGAAAACGATGCCATGGCTGATGATGATGCAATTGAGTAGACCTTTATAGTTCAGCGAATCGGTTTGCGTCAAACAACCAAACAAAACATTTTCACCAAAATGTAATAGGTAACTAAAATGTATTTGTCTCTATGCAGTCCTGTATAGCATTTTTCATTTGATTACTTTCATATCATATAAAAGAAGCAATTACAGAAAAATTTTAATGGATTATATAATGCAGATTTGCGTCACTCTGAATAAAACAATAAAAAATTATGTATCCATAATATTCAACTTTGTAGTCTTATTCAAGAATTGTTGTGTGATGACGGCGGGTTATTTCCCCTCAAACATTATCAGAGCGCTCATAATCTAGAATTCCGATATGAGTCCTAAATATCGCACACCTAGATCTTAAGAGAGCTAATTCAAAAATCTTAAATTTTGAGCTATGCATACTACCGCGCTCTCCCATTCAATGCCCACCGATCTGTATACTCGATTAACTAATAGCAACACAACTCACCGAGAAAAGGGCTGTTAAAAATTTAAAAGGTCATTGGGATATATGGGAGAAGCAGACAGTTTTTCGAGTTTTTTGAAAATTTTGGTTTTTTGAGTTTATCGCTGTTTAGATCTAGGTGTGCGAAATGATAAAAATATGAGCCTCGGAAACAGGATCGTATAGGAGTCTTTTATGACTCCGATATGATGAAAATCCGAGCTGGGTAGTAATCGTTTCTCTAGGAATTAAATTACTCCCGATCCCCTATTACATTTCACTTCCTAAAAGAAAATACCAAAAGTATTTCATCGTTTTGAGGCTCAAGTACAAAATGTAATTGCCGCGCCATTACTTTTGAAATGGATTGAAGATGTAATTAAATTTTTTCAGTTACATTACATAGGTGGCTTGTTGATGTGTAAACATCTATGTAGTGTGTAGTATGTAGGCTGTAGGTTGCAGGGTGAAGGCTGTAGAGTGCAGGTTGAAGGTTGTAGGGTGTGGGCTGCGGTGTCTAGACTGCAGTGTGGGCTGTAGGGTAAGGGCTGTAGGATGTCATAAATGACTCATAGGCGGGTCAGAAATGACTCATAGACAGGTCATAAATAACTCATGGACGTGTTTCAAATGACTCATGGATGAGACACAAATTATTTATGGATGAATCATTTTTGAATCACTCATTTATGATTCATCCATGAGTCATTTGACTCAGACTTTGAGTCATTTACTATTGTTCTATATGTATGTATTTGACTTATAGGAGTTTTTTATAGAAGAGATATCAAAAGAAATAAATAAACGAAAGGACAGGGAAAAGCACAAAAAATATACATATATAAAATGAAGTTTTGTGCAGAATACACATGTTTACACATCAAACTTCACGAGTACTTGGTATTCACGCCTTTTTTTCAATTACGTATGCAATTCATTTTGGGGTCATATAGGGATCATTTTTGAGGTCGGTTTGAAGTCAAATTAAGATCATTTTGAAGTCAAATAATCGCAATGTAGTAGCAAAATGGTCCCAAATTGACTCGAAAATGATACTAAAATGGGCCCAAGTGATTCCAAGTTGAACCCAAAACGAGCCCAATATCACCACAAAATGATCTCACCAACTAGCTGACCTGGCAGACGTTGTCCTGCTACAAATTATTTTCCATATCCCTATCTCCTTCGTATAGGAGGAACCACGCCCCCTTTTTCGTTATCACAAAATTTCAGTGGTCTAACCTAAATACTTCCAGAGATATGGTCTATGAAGTATTTAATTCGTATGGGAGGTGCCACGCCCCCTTTTCGTTAACTCGAGTTTTTTGGGAGGTCTAACCCAAATACTTCCCGAGATATGGACTATGAAGTATTTAATTCGTATGGGAGATGCCAGGCCCCCTTTTTCGTTACCCAGCTTTTTTGGTGGTGGTAGGGATCGATCTCATATAACCCCTTACCAAATTTCAGTGGTTTAACCCAAATACTTCCCGAGATATGGACTATGAAGTATTTCATTCGTATGGGAGATGCCAGGCCCCCTTTTTCGTTACCCAGCTTTTTTGGAGGTGGTGGGAATCGATCTCATAAAACCCCTTACCAAATTTCCGTGGTCTAACCTAAATACTTCCAGAGTTATGGACTATGAAGTATTTGATTCGTATCGGAGGTGCCACGCCCCTTTTTGGCTAACCCCGAGTTTTATGGGTGAGAATGGTGTTGTTATCCTAAAGCTCTGTACCAATTTCTCCTTGAAGAAAAAAGTTTGTATGGGAGGTGCCACGCCCCCCTAATATTTAGTTCTGATTTTATAAAATGACCTGCGCGTGGTAATAACAAACAAGTTTTAGCGTGACGACTGAGCACCATTTCATTTTTATATACATATATGTATATGTATATAGATATAGATTAACATTTAGCATTTCAATTACTTTTCCAATTATAACCCCGATGACAATGCAATATTATGAAAAAAAAAAAAAAAAAAAATATGATAGGTGGCGCGTGGTTCGCTATATTTTCAAAAATCGCATTTATGGTCCGATTTGGCTAAAATTCGAAACATGTATTACTACCATGAAAAGAAATATAAAAAAAAAAAAAAAACTAATGGCGGCGATATACCAACAGGTTATCATAACCTCTAACGAGATTTTTAGCCGAGCTTCTCTTTCCAACTTGTGGTGTGTTGCTTTTGAGTTTTCCCACAAGTTGGCGGGACCTACAGTTTTTTGCCGACTCCGAACGGCACTTCTCATGGCAGAAATACACCCGGAGAGTTTGCCACAAACTACTGCCGAGGGGTTCTTTTTCTAAATAATTTTTGATGTTACTTTTGCCGGGCATCGAACCGCAACGACTTGGTGTAGAAGGCCGAACACTTAACCGCTACACCACGGCGGCCGCCAAATATATCCGTAAAAAAATTCCGCTAGGTGGGGCTGAGATAGCGGTAATAAAAACTCCAAATCGTAATTATGGACCGATTTGGCTGATATTTTACGTGTATGTTACTTAATTAATTTCCAAATGTTAAAAAAAAATTGGACCCGCTAGGTGGCGCGTGCGTTGCTCTATTTAAGAAATGGGAAGGTCTGTTTTCGGTGTCGTTTAATTAGTTTTTCAACGAACTTCCCGTTGAGGTAGGATCTTGAAATTTTCATCATCGTTTAGTTTTCTGTCTCCACGCAAAATAAAATAAATAGGTGGCGCACGGGTAGACATATTTGAAAGTTTTCATTCCAGGAAATTTGCTTTTGATATTGTACTAACTTGCAGTTGTATGGGGCTTTGCAGTTTTCATTATCGTTCAGGCTTCTCTAACAAAGCGTTTTACGAAAAAAATCCAAAATATTGCTTAATTTCAAAATTCCCATTTATCGTTTTATATTAAGTTTAGTCGCTTGGCCTTATTGCCATATTCAAAAAATAACTTTACTTACCACACGGCCTTATTGCCATAATTACGCTAGCATTGTCGCTGAGCAAAGTTATGGCAGAGGGTAGAATGCTGATTGGACCTTATCAGTGTGGCTTCAGACATGGTAAATCTACCATCGACCAGATTTTTACAATACGGCAAATCTTGGGGGAAAAACCCGCGAGAAAAGGATCGACACACCACCTCTTTGTTGATTTTAAAGCCGCCTTCGACGGCACGAAAAGGAGCTGCCTACACTCAGGGAAAAACACCGTTCTAAAATGCAGCACCACAGGTCTCAATTTTACCCCCGAATTCTGTAAGCTGTCTCTAGTCACTAATAGAGACAATAGTCACTAATAGAGACAATTCGTGTCCCAATTCCATGTGGTCCAATTACAAACCTCAAATGACAGATCTCAATTTTGTGACTTGAGATGAGACAAAATTACAGAATTCCAGGGTTAGATTTTCGTGTTCTAGATTTTTTGTTCTTAAAAAAAGAAAATTTGATGTTGCCAATATACCACCCTGTCTCAAAATAACAACCAGATAAGTGTAAACTCTTCTGCATAGACGTCAAAATTCCAAAATGAATTTAACACCTGTTTGAGATTGTGGTTAATAACAAGTGTGATATCATAGACATGAAAACTTCAAAGTGAGTTTAGCACCTGTTTTTAATTTCCTTTTTTGTCTCACTTCTTTCCATCTTCCCATCTCTTTCTACCATTAGGTAAAAGATAGGAGACCGCCATGTTGCTGTGTGCAGGATGTTAAAACAACGCCATTGCTTTTCTGTTATTCGGTGCTGGCGACATTTTAATGTGTGCAGGATGTAAACAAACCGACATTTTAATGTGTGTTGTCAAAAGAAGAGTTCACACTTGCATTGTGTATCAATACCAAGTGTGAACTCTTCTTTTGACAACACACATTAAAATGTCGGTTTGTTTACATCCTGCACATATTAAAATGTCGCCAGCACCGAATAACAGAAAAGCAAATGGCGTTGTTTAACATCCTGCACACATCAACATGGCGGTCTCCTATCTTTTACCTAATGGTAGAAAGAGATGGGAAGATGTAAAGAAGTGAGACAAAAAAGGAAATTAAAAACAGGTGACTAAACTCACTTTGAAGTTTTCACGACTATGTCTATGATATCACACTTGTTATTAACCACAATCTCAAACAGGTGTTAAACTCATTTTGGAATTTTGACGTCTATCGTCAAGTGAATTCACTTGGTATAGATTCACAATGCACACTTGGTATTGATCATAGTGTATCAGTACAAGTGTAAACTCTTCTTTTGACAGCACAAATCGACGTCAAAAAATTGTTGTTGGCTTACAAATCGCTGTCAAAAATTGGCAAATTCTACCGGGAAAATCTGGGTTGCTATTGTTGTTTTCGTTGCACTCGGCAAAACAGGGTTTTGTGAAAGGACCGAATATCAATGAAACAGGGTTCTTGTTTGCACAAAAGTGTTGCTGTGTTGCACAACTTTTTCACTCCAGTTTGTAGGGCAACTTTTAAGCGAATCTTTCAGTTTATACTTTATATCAAAGAAAAAATAAGACACAAAATAAAAAAACTTAAAACTAGTAAATTTTATTTATTTTACAGAAAAATTTTGAGGTAAGCATCTTCGAAATGAGAAATTAGACAAAAAATGAAAACAAACGTTTTTTTTTGGAAACATGTATATACGATGTTTTGAGATAAATTTACTATCAAATACATATCTTAGCACAAAGAAGGCTTCAAACCCCAAAATTAGGTATTTGTTTCCTTTAGGGGTCAACTCCTAATAAATTAGCTAGAATTATGGAAGATAGCTCAAAATACGGGGTTTGGCCTCAATATAATAATATTTTGCTTCTCTGAAGAGAACCCGCCCCGATTTTGGTACCGGACCCGGGTCAATTTTCGGTTTTTTGACCATAACTTTCCACAGACACAAGGAAACAAATACCAAATTTTGGGGTTTGAAGCTAATTATTAGCAGTTGGTTGTTATTTGTTTAATAGAAAATAGTGAGCAGACTCGAAAGAGTTATTCTAACTAATAATTTTATATAATTCGCTGTTATTTATGTTAAAAAAATCAAATTTCTAAGTTTTGGCGAACTACTTTTTTATGCAACCTACTACTAATTTTTTATACCAAATCGAATGCAACTCGGCGCAAAATGATGCTCTTTTTCCAAAAAAACAACTCTGATGAACAGGTCTTATGTCCTGATTTTCTAAATCACGGTGACTAGACGCGACGCGGTCACTCACTTTCACCATCACCCTCAAGTTCGTAATTTATAAGCACGTAAGTTTTCGCGTTCATCCAGTTACGTTATCACGACGCAGTCACTGCGTTTGACAGGTCTGCGTTCGCGGTAGTTGGCAATTCTGCTAGCTAACACAAACAAAAATGTAAATCAGCCACAAAGTAAAATAAAATGTTTTAGTGCTCTTGCCTTATTTCTATTGTTGAAATTATAAAATTTTGTGAAAAGAGTGTTATAGTGAGGATTTGTTTGTGTTTGAGTGTTTTGTTTTGCATTTGTGACTGTTTATTCTTCGTTTTCGTTGAAGTTGGGAAACTTCAGCATCTCAGCAGCTACCGAGTGCCAAACCGCGTTGAAACATGTCAGGAGACATATTTTTATGTGAAATATGTATGTTTATATTTGCATAGAAGTTTGCAAATTGTTGTATGTAATATAAGGGTGTTATGTAATAGATGGTGTAGGACCGCGGTTAAATAAATCTCCGCATTGGACTTCAAATTTTTGTAGAGAGCTTAGGTTCCCCGTCAGAAAAATTGGTATTTGTTTCCTTAAGGGGTCAACTGCTAATAAATTAGCTAAAATTATGGGAAATAACTCAAAAGACGGGGTTTGGCCTCAGGATCATGAATCGAGAAATGTGCCGAGTCCGATACCAAAATTGGGGCGGAATCCATGATATTTATGTGCGAAACACCTTTCTGAGTAGTCGGCCTTCGGCCGCGCTTATAAAAATAAACCTGAGCTATGCCATCTTAAGTCCGGGTGGTTGCCTAATAATTTGACAGCTAAAATGACTGTTCGCGTCAGTTCGCGTTCTTATATGTTACCAAAAAACGTAAGAAACGTACTCATATTCACCCACAGTCACTTACAGTCACGAAGTGATTTATAAACTACGAATTGGGTTTCACTTGGGTGAACGTGACTCTTCGCGTCGCGTTTCGTTTTATAAAATCAGACCATTAAACTCATTTTGGAATTTTGACGTCTATGCAGAAGAGTTTACACTTGTATTGGTACACTATGGTATTGATACACAATGGCTGTTGTCGAAAATAGAACGGCCGGTGTTGTCAGAGAACATTACAACATCGTTGCATACTTTTAGGCATTTAGTCTGTAATAGCTATATGACACTACGTATTTTTACTTAAATTTTTTATATTTTTGGCGAGTATTTTTTGTCTACGAAGGAGTGAGACAAAGACTACACGCATGCGCACAAGGAGCGTCGTTCGACATGTTTTTGTTTACCTGAAATTGCTTTATTTTTCTGCACTGTTTTTTTCACAAGACACACACGGCAATGAACCAAAGTATTGTTTGAATGTCCACTGAATTTATTTATTTCACAAACAAAACGAGTTTCATTTAAATTCGCGCACAAAACTTTCAACATAAAAATGTAAACAAAAAATTTTCACAAAAATAAAGGAGAAACGTCCAAGTGACAAAAAATATAAAATTTTTGATTTGTTTTTTTACAGTCTGGTTTCAATTTCCATTATTTTTCGTTATTTGCTTAACATAGCTTGCCCGTTTGTACCAATATGATAATTGTATAAGACCCTTTCTTTCGCACAATAAATACAAAAAATAGAAGAATATACTATTCAAAATACGTAGTTTCATATAGCTATAAACAACTTTAACAGAACAAATCCAACAGCGAAGATACGGTCATTGCTGTCATAGAACCAAACTGCAATTAGACGCCGGCAAACATAAGTACGCGATGGCCTGTTGGTAAACACCTCCGGTCAGCAGTCAAAGCAGTGTAGGCTCGACACCCGGTGCAGGCAAGCAAGAAACCAACGTGAGAAACTGTTATTTGAAAGAACTTTGAAAAATCATTTGAATTCGATTTTTTTACTTTGACCCAAAATATTCCTGAAATGAGCACAATACGTTCTCAGAATAAGTTAAAAATATAGTTAAAAAAAACTAAAACACACGCTTTTAGAGTGTAATGAACTAAAAAGCTGAAAATAATTTTAAAACCCCAACACAGTAGTGTTGTGGAAAAAGCGTGGTCCGCTTTGTTCCATAATTTTCGTTTTTTATTTAATTTATTTTTACCTTTTTAGTGCTATATTCTTTAAAAGCGTGTGTTTTCGCTTTTTAACCTATATTTTTTTTTTTACTTTTTAGTTAAATGTGTTATGAAGTAATCGATAAATCTGTGGTCACAAGCATTACTCGCCTAAGTCGACTTAAGAAAGAAAAGAGTTAGGTATACTACCATAATCAACCAATAAAACTTCATACTTACGTGAAGTCCCTATCACTCTAACTATTTTTTTAATGTAAATATTAATGAAAACATATTAGCTTAACTCGCTACGAAGCGCTATTGCATTTACTATAAGAGCCTAAGTATACTTGAGAAGATGTTCAATTACAATACTGTTTTATATAAATGGTCTAAAATAACTTAAGTTGTTTTTGCACCTAATTTTTTTTTAAGTTTGTCATAAACAAGAGAGCTGTCATAAGAGCCAACGTGAAGATGAGCGTTTATTACAAATTGAGAAAAAATGTAAGCATGCACTATCTCTTCAAAAGATGTTTATGCATTTTTGTTGGTGAGTTTTCAAGAGAGCTATATCTTCATAAGCGACAAATGCGAGTGGCATATGCTCTTATTCTTTATTCAAAGTGCAGTTAGGATGGTATGACTAAAGCGACATTTTCAAGTCATTTAAGTTAAGCTATTTCCTGTGATTAGTGCAGAGGTTATAAGAGGTCAGAAAAAGATAAAAGTTTCGATTAAATTGAATATTTTCTAAATTAAAAAAATAGAATATAGTAATTGCAATTAATAAAAATATTTAAAATTGGTAAAATGGAAAACGAAGGAAATGTAACAGGTGAGAGTTAACAAACAAATAGCTTTGCTAAGTTACTAAAATTTTTGCAATTAATAGGTGATGATGAAGGCAGTCACATGTCATTTTTAGAAGGAAGTGGGGCAGATTTACCAACAAATGTTTCTAATACTCTAATATGCACTGAGAATGAAGCAGATAAATCAACTTTACAGGAAGAGCTCCGTTTTGACAGTGATGACTCAGTCCTAGATCCCGACTATGAGGACTCAACTTCTTTTAATGATGGAAATAGTAGTAATTTAGATGATGATGAACTGCTCAACGAAGCCTCGACTACATCCCAAAGAGCTTATTCGAGGAGAGAATCATGCACAAGACGGAATTTGGGAAAGGCATACGTAAATGTAAAGGGTGTTGTTGTGCCGGAAAGAAAATTGAGACCTCTTATTGTTGATTGTCGCATGAAGTGCAAGGCAAAAGTTCCGCTTGAATTTCAAAATGTATTTTTGAGAAATATTGGTCGTTGGGTACGTACAATCAGAGAATTTTGTTCATTGGTTCCTTAATTGCAATCAAGGACAAAAAAACCCAATATATGCAAAAACACCCTGAAAGGCCCCGTGAGCGAAAATTTCAGGCTGCTTACTATGTTGAGTATGAAGGCCAAAGAGTGCAGGTATGCCAAAAATGCTTTTTGCAGTGCTTTGATGAGAGTGCCAGCTTCGTCAAAACTGTTTTGAAGAAGAAATTATACTATCCTAATAATGACCTTGTTGATAAGCGTGGATCAGGTGGAGGAAAAAATAGACTTACGGATGATAAAATTCAACTTGTAAAGGACCATACAAACAGCTTTCCGAAATACGAAAGTCACTATACCAGAAGAGATACAAGTTGCCAATACTTACATGCGGAATTATCCCTGGCCCAAATGTATACTTTATTTTGCGATAAATACAAAGCCAAAGTAGTTAGTATTTCCTCATACAGTGGTATTTTTAAAAGTAAGTTGCTTCTTTAACGCTTCTTATAATTATTTAATTTAGAAATGTTTTACAGCCATGAATATAAAATTTAAGAAGCCAACGCTTGATACCTGTTCTACGTGCGAAAAATTCAGAGCTAAAATTGCTATTGCTAAACAGGAATCCGATGATATTGTACTACGTGTTTTAGAAAAGGAACTGTTAGCCCATCAGAGTAAAGCAGATTTTGCATATGAATCAAAAAGGAATGACAAAACTTGCGCGTCCGATGATCCCAAAATTAAAGTGTATACTTTTGATTTGCAGCAGTGCCTGCCTACCCCATACTTAAGAAACTCAATAAGTTTTTACAAAAGGCAGCTTTGGACATATAATTTAACCGTACACGAGGCACTTTCTGCACGTGGCGGCAATCAAATCGCATCATGCTTGTTCAAACATATAAACAATCTTTCACAAGTTAATCATGCAATATTTTACAGTGATTCTTGTATGGGACAAAATAAGAATTCATTCGTGTGCGCAATGTTCATATTGGCTCTTGAAATTAATCCGACTTTAGAAACTATTGATCACAAATTTTTAGAACCTGGGCACACACTCATGGAATGCGACGTGGATCACGCTGTGATAGAAAGAAAAAAGAAAATAACTGAGGCACAAATACATCATCCACGCGACTGGTACAATTTTATAAGAGGTGTACGTTCCAGAAATCCATTCGACGTAATTGAAATGAATTTAGAGGATTTTTTTGATTTCCAGCTTTTGTTAAAAACAAAGTTAATGTGGAGAACCAATAATCTAGATGGGGAAAAATTCATTTGGAAAGATATAAGATGGCTAAGATTTACAAAGAGCAATTTTGCAAAAATTCTTTAAAAAACCACTTTAGACGAAGATGCTCCTTTTAAAACATTGAACTTGCTAAAACGTGGTGTAAACTCAGTAGCTATAAGCGACCTACCAATGCTTACAAAAGACGTTATGATCAGCTCAAAAAAGAAAAAGGATCTGCTTGATTTACTACCATTTGTAAATCCATGTTTTCATCCTTTTTATAAAAGTTTGTTAACAGATAACTCCATTGATATACATCCAGATTTAGTAGAAGGTGAATCAGAAACCGAATAACTTCGACTGATATATTCTACTCATACTTACATACATCTTTAACGTTTTTTTTTCGTTATAAATATTACAAAATTCAGTTTTCTGGAAATGTGATTTAGTTTAAAATAATGAATTTGTAAAATTAATTTTTTTAAATAAACTCGTATTAGTGAAATGGTCTAACTCTTTGTCTTCGTAGATTTAGATATGCAATAGTTCCTTAACTCAATATGTGCTGCACAAATAGCAAACAATTCTTTTACAATAAAAGTCTTAGTCAACATAGTTATTCTTATATCATATTTTATGTTTGCAATAAACATTTTTATTTCTTTTTATTAAATATCTCCTAAACAAAGCCAAGTTTCATTATAATTTTTTAACTGAGAATTGTGCTTGAAATGATAAGTAATTATGTATTTTCATTTTTCTAGGCTCCTTTTTACATTTCTCAGACACGCTTCTGAATATAAAAAGCTATTTATCTCGGAAGCATACTTTACGACTTGGGCGGTTATTGCTTATGACCACAGAAATATATCGAAGTATACCGTAGTGCAAACGAAACCTCTGGGCCTCCACTTTCGTTTGATACCCACATTGTAGGCAATTTTCAATATTATTGTACAATTTTATTTTGACCGATAACTCAGTTATCGATAAATATGAATGTACATATGTACAAGTAAAGCTAATGAAAGCGTAGTAAAAAACTAGCTTTATGTGGCACAAAGCGGGCCACGCTTTTTCCACAAGACTACTGTGTAGGGGTTTTAAAATTATTTTCAACTTTTTAGTTCATTACACTCTAAAAGCGTGAGTTTTAGTTTTTTTAAACTATATTTATTTTTTACTTTTTAGTCAAATGTCCTATGAAATTATCGAAATATATCGAAATCCAAATGAAACCTGCGGCCTTCCTCTTTCGTTTGATACTCATATTGTAGGGAATTTTAAGTTATTTGGGCCTCACATTTTGACGAAAACTCAGTTATCGATAAATTTATCAAAATATATCGATGTCCAAATGAAACCTGGGACCTTCCCCTTTCGTTTGGTACCCATATTGTAGGGAAATTTTAAGGTTTTTGGGCAATCATATTTTAACCGATAACTCAGTTATCGATAAATTTATCGAAGTCCAAATGAAACCTGGGGTCTTCCCCTTTCGTTTGGTACCCATATTGTAGGGAAATTTTGAGGTTTTCGGGCAACCACATTTTGACCGATAACTCAGTTATCGATAAATTTATCGAAATATATCGAAGTCCAAATGAAACCTGGGGTCTTCCCCTTTCGTTTGATACCCATATTGTAGGGAAATTTTAAGGTTTTCGGGCAACCACATTTTGACCGATAACTCAGTTATCGATAAATTTGTCGAAATATATCGAAGTCCAAATGAAACCTGGGATCTTCCCCTTTCGTTTGATACCCATATTGTAGGGAAATTTTGAGGCTTTCGGGCAACCACATTTTGACCGATAACTCAGTTATCGATAAATTTATCGAAATATATCGAAGTCCAAATGAAACCTGGGGTCTTCCCCTTTCGTTTGATACCCATATTGTAAGGAATTTTTTAGGTTTTTGGGCAATCATATATTGACCGATAACTCAGTTATCGATAAATTTATCGAAATATATCGAGGTACAAATGAAACCTGGGGTCTTCCCCTTTCGTTTGATACCCATATTGTAAGGAATTTTTTAGGT
This sequence comes from Campiglossa producta, assembly GCA_964058755.1. Classification (NCBI taxonomy): domain Eukaryota; kingdom Metazoa; phylum Arthropoda; class Insecta; order Diptera; family Tephritidae; genus Campiglossa; species Campiglossa producta. Next base: position 148,994,414 of record CAXKVI010000001.1, read on the forward strand.
TTTTGGGCAATCATATATTGACCGATAACTCAGTTATCGATAAATTTATCGAAATATATCGAGGTCCAAATGAAACCTGGGGTCTTCCCCTTTCGTTTGATACCCATATTGTAGGGAATTTTTTTAGGTTTTTGGGCAATCATATATTGACCGATAACTCAGTTATCGATAAATTTATCGAAATATATCGAGGTCCAAATGAAACCTGGGGTCTTCCCCTTTCGTTTGATACCCATATTGTAGGGACATTTTACGGCTTTTGGGCCACTGGGGTTTAGACCGAACGAGAGTTTACATACATACAAACAGACAAACATACAAGTGAACCTAATAAAAGCGTGGTAAAAATGTTCATAAATCAAGTCCAATCTGTTCTTGGAACACAAAACATGTTCTTGAAAAATCCGTTCTCAAAATAAGGCCATCGTTCTTGAGTTAAGTCAAAACGTTACTGACTGTTTAAGTCCCAATAATTCCCAAGCCCAAAATAAAAGACACTTTATTTTAGTTGGAAAACATTAAGTAAAAAACCAACTTTTATTTGTTTATAATTCCACTTATCACAACTAGCTCCGACTCACTATTTTACTAGCACCATAGCACGACTAGCCCACAGCCAAAGAGAATATATCAATATCTATCAATGATATTGTGGGGACTCATCACACTGCTGACACATCTGGCAGCACGATTCGAACATGGGATTTTTTTTCAGTTTCTTTTTACTTCGACTTTCTTTGAGTTTCTTTCGCGAGCCGTTAAGATACGATTTTTGGAGACAAGAAAAAAGCAAGTCGTATATCTATTTTCATTAACTTTGTAACTTTATTTATTTGAATAAATCAATCGCTTAATTTGTATTAACAAACTTGATGTGTGGATATTAACCCCCACATAAACTGGTGACCCTTACGACTATTGGACAATATTTCATTTGCAAAAAGAAAGCGCACTGTCGTACATTTGTGCGTAATGGAAAATAACCAACCCGATTCGGCTGAAAACAATACACAACCTCCAGGTGTTGGGCAACTGCAAGATGTGTTCTTCGAGGCTGTATCAACCCCGCAAATCGACAGGGTCGAAAGATTGGAGCTTCCACCGTTTTGTAGCAATCACGTACAGCTATGGTTTGCCGCAATCGAAGCGCAATTCCAAATACGCAGAATCTCGTCAGACGTAACTAAATACCAGGCAGTCGTTGCTCGTTTGGACCAAGAAACACTCATTATCGTAGAACACGTCATCTTTAACCCCCCTGAAAACGATAAGTATGCTACAATCAAACAGGTTCTGGTAAACCATTTTTCAATTTCCCAGGAACGACGATTCAAAAAGCTTCTATCGGGAGTAGAACTAGGTGACCGACGCCCGTCGGAACTTTTAGCGGAGATCAAACGTTTGGTTGGCAGCCAACTAGATTCTACATTTATTCGGACTATCTGGTTAGATCGACTCCCTCAATACGCACAGACAGCACTAACCGCCTCTGGGGAACTCGACAATGACAAACTTGCATTGCTAGCCAACAAAATAGTGGAAAATCAGCGCGACGCCGAAAACAGACACATTTTGCCGGTTGACGCCATCGGTAACACCATGCAAAAACGTCTCGACGAGTTGTCTAAGCAAGTTAGCAATTTGTCTAACAAGCTGAGTCACATAATTTCAAACAATGAACGTCCGTCTCGTCAAGCAAGCGCAAACACCACTACAGCATCGTCGAGGAATGCAAACAGTACAATATGCTACTACCATCGCAAATTCGGGGCACGAGCCAACAAGTGCACCCAACCCTGCTCTTGGACCACCAGTCAGGGAAACTCCAACACCCTCCAGTAGACTCGGCGACTTCTGGCGGAAAACTCCACGCTCGCCGACTTATGGTCGACCTGGGTCACGCAAGACCTTCTAAGAGTCCATGGGCCAGCCCATTACACATGGCTAAAAAGAAGAGTGGGGACTGGAGACCATGCGGCGACTACCGAAGACTCAATGACCAAACCACCCCAGATCGGTACCCAATATCACTCCTACACGACTACGCAACAGTTCTAGCTGGGAAACATATCTTTTCAACTGTGGACCTTCGCCGCGCTTTCCATCACATACCTGTAGCTGAGGAAGACATCCAAAAAACAGCTGTCATAACCCCGTTCGGCCTTTATGAGTTTACCAGCATGCCGTTCGGACTACGCAACGCAGCGCAGTCGTTTCAACGATTCATCAACGAGGTTCTCACTGGTCTCGATTTCGTTTATGCATACATCGATGACCTCCTTATAGCCTCAAGCAGCAGACAACAGCACGAGCAACACCTCCGCTTGGTGTTCCAGCGACTTAGCAAATATGGTTTGTGCATCAACCTCGAAAAGTGCACCCTGGGCGCCTCAACTGTAGATTTTTTGGGTTACAGAATCACAGCAGAAGGCTCAGCGCCCCTTCCCGACCGAGTTCAAGCTCTACGAGATTTCCCAAAGCCGAAGACCATAGTCGAACTCAGGCGATTTATCGGAGCTGTGAATTTCTACAGGCGTCATCTGAAACACGCTGCCACAACACAAGCACCACTGAACGATTTCCTGAAGGATTCAATAAAAAAATGATAAAAGACCTATACCGTGGACAGAGGAGTCAGTGCGCGCGTTCGATACAATCAAGGAAGAACTCGCTTCAGCAACTCTCCTCGCACACCCTGTGCCAGGTGCCAAACTACGTATTACTTGCGATGCCTCCAGCTCAGCTTTGGGTGCGGTATTAGAACAGTGCCAAAACAGCGTGTGGCAACCTTTGGGATTCTTCTCCAAAAAACTTTCACCGGCACAGAAGAACTACAGCACCTACGATAGGGAATTAACTGCGGTGTATGAAGCCGTAAAAAACTTTCGGCATTGGGTCGAGGGCCGAGATTTCACAATCCGAACGGATCACAAACCACTCGTTTTCGCTTTCCGACAAAAATCAGATAAATCATCGCCCCGCCAAATCAGGCAACTAGGATTCATCAGCCAATTCACAACTAATATCGAGTATATCACCGGATCGAACAACAATGTAGCCGATTCATTCTCTCGCATTGACACCATGCATCTACCAATGTGCATCGACCATGATGAGTTGTCAAATGCCCAGTCTACTGACGAAGAGCTGCAAAATTTGATACCAAGCAATAATACTTCCTTAAAGCTTCAAGCGCTTAACTATGGTAACAGCGGAAAGCAAATAACGTGCGATGTTTCTACAAACAACCTCCGACCGTTCATACTCGTCACTACGTCGCAAGGTATTCGATAGCATACACAATCTCGCGCACCCCAGCGGCCGAGCCACCGTCAAAACGGTAGCGCAAAGGTATGTGTGGCCATCCATGAATAAGGACATTACCCGATGGGCGCGCGAATGCATTCCATGCCAACGATCAAAGACTGGCCGCCATATTCAAACAACACAAGCTGCATTTCCTCTTCCGGATGGAAGATTCGACCATGTACATTTGGATCTGGTCGGACCCTTGCCGGAGTCCCAGGGATTCAAATATTGCATGACAATGATAGATAGATTCACCAAGTGGCCAGAAGCGGTACCAATCAAGGATATCACAGCAAGTACCGTCGCCAATACCTTTTACTCCCACTGGATTGCACGATTCGGTTGCCCCAAGTTACTGACAACCGACCAGGGCACCCAATTCGAAAGTGCGCTTTTCACGTCTCTCTCACGTTTGGTTGGCGGAAAACGTATTCGAACGACGGCGTATCATCCGGCAGCTAATGGCCTTGTGGAAAGGTGGCACCGCACTTTAAAAGCAGCAATCATGTGTCATGAAGTACCTCAATGGACACAAGTACTACCTTCGGTTTTACTAGGGCTTAGAACTTGCTATAAAGAAGACCTAAAAGCCTCTCCGGCGGAATACCTATACGGAACAACTCTGCGAGTTCCTGGTGAATTTTTCATGCACGAGAGCTCACCGGCGGATCCGCTCTACTTCTTAGAAGAGTTTCGCACGCACATTCAAAAGATCAGACCAGCTCCAACATCACATCATTGCCGCAATAAGACTTTCTGCCACAAAGATATGGAGAACTGCACTCACGTTTTTTTAAGAATTGATGCGGCCAAACGATATCTTGCGCACCCTTACTCCGGACCACACAAAGTCATCAGCCGAATCGAGGACAAAGTATATAAAATTGAAGTGAATGGAAAATCGGTGAATGTTAATGTGGAACGTCTCAAGCCAGCTCATCTAGCCAGTGACGACGTTTGGGATAGCGCCCCACAAAGAAGAGTTCTGGCTAGACCTGACGCATTACATACTCCATATACATCAACAAGCCTACCGACTTAAAAGGAGTAAATTCGGGTACTCACTCAAACCCTCATTTAGGGGGGAGTATTGTGGGGACTCATCACACTGCTGACACATCTGGCATCACGATTCGAACATGGGATTTTTTTTCAGTTTCTTTTTACTTCGACTTTCTTTGAGTTTCTTTCGCGAGCCGTTAAGATACGATTTTTGGAGACAAGAAAAAAGCAAGTCGTATATCTATTTTCATTAACTTTGTAACTTTATTTATTTGAATAAATCAATCGCTTAATTTGTATTAACAAACTTGATGTGTGGATATTAACCCCCACAATATATTCTCTTTGTATATTCTCTTTGCCATCGTTCACCGCACATCGTTGCCAGATTAACCTCTATGGCCTCATCATTGCCAGATCAATGTCAATAAGCACACTACTTCGTATGAAGGTGGGTTCATACGGAACACTGACAGACTTTCGTGCACGAATGTTCTCAGTTTTGGACTTGTTTCGTTCGTTTTAGAACGATTTTTTCTTTGAGTGAAGGTATTCTTATCGGCACCCGCCGGCGGAAGTAGAGGAAGAGGGAGGCCACCACTCCGATGGCAGGACCAAGTGGAGGCAGATCTGAGAACACGCGGTGTCTGAAACAAGTTACAAAACCGAAACCAAAACCGGTGGCACTCCTTGCTAGAAAACATGACGCAACTAACGTATTATTCCATATAATTTTGATACACAATTATGGCAGCAGTAGCCAGATTTCGGTCTGGGAAAGACAAGTAAAACATACATACATATATCAGCTGTTTGAATCTTATAATACATTTACACTGCACCAAATGCGTCGCGAAGTTATTTCGAGAATGTTTGTCCGCAGAATGAATTGGTTTGCCAAGTTAGACGAATTTAATTTAATTTGACCTAATTTGGTGATCTAATTCAATCTGCGAATGAACGGTCTCGAAAAAACTTGGCCAAAAGTGGCGCATTTGGTGCAGTGTAAATGTAGCTTTATTTTACTGCAAATCTTACCATAATTTGCGCAGAAAGACAATTTTTTAAACATATTACAAAAATAAACAACGAGTTTTTGCTTTAAGCTTTTGTTTTAAGCTTTTACGATCTAATGGGATATAGTGCAAATAAAAAACTTTATTTCACCTTACAGCCCGACGTTTAGCCAAATTTCCTTGGCTTCTTCAAGGGCGACTCTGTATTTATTTTTAAAAATTATAAAAATACAAAAAACAACATTAATTTACTGCCATAAACATAATAAACATGATCACGACAAAGTAAACAGAATTTAAAGACATTTTACTTACATTAAAGGTGTGTTAAAACATTTATGCCATTAGATCGTAAAAGCTTAAAACTCGCATAATAGTCTTACAAAACGATCGGAAGAATACATGATAAAATATTTTTTCTGTTTGACATTATACCCTGGTTCAGATTGAGAGCAACGTTAAATTCAAGCACACTTTGTTGAATACATTTTGATTTGCTCTTTCATAAGAAACTAAGGCACTTTCATGATATAAGCTTTGTTTCTTGAAATCTCCAGCAAAGAACTGTCAGCAGAAGAGAGTCCTGTAAAAAGCTGTCAAAATCTCATTTCTGCTAATTTTTCGTCGAACAGGGTTCAGCAGAAACTTGATGACAAAACAGCGGTTACGTTTCTGATTGGCTAACAATTTGAATTTACATTTTTTTGTTGTTGTTTTGCTATGTCACCGATCAGCTGTTCCTTCTTGCTAGTTTCTGCTGAACGAAAAATCTCCAGCAATACCTTGCAGCGAATTGGCGCTCTCTCTTTCAATTAAATGTCAAAAAGCTACTGAATTCGCTGCTAATTTTTTCAAAGAACAATTTTTTTGGAGAAATTATTCATAATTATTCATAATTAGCAGGTAAGAAACAAAGCAATAAATACTACAGGTAAAACCGCTAATGACACTAGTGATATTTTTTAAGCAATTCTCATACTCATTTATTTTTTGCCACGACTTTTCTGCATTGTATACCTTATATAGTAGCGCAACTCGAAAAAACACACTAATACACACGCACTGCATATTCCCCATAAGCACAGAAAAATATTTTCTCAAACGTTTGGTGAATAATGAGGGTCAATAATGTACCACGATTTGGACAAAATTTATTTTAGGGAATGGTAGAGGGGGTCGTATGTATAAAAACTGTGAAGGTAGAAACTGCCGGACATTTATATTATAATTTTTATATTTAATTATAACTCAAGTTAATACTCATTTAGCAAAAAAGTTTACTTGCTACAGGTAGTTTATCACTAAATCGAAAATTAATTGATTGATTAATTGATATTAGGTTTGTTTATTGGGCTGCTCTTGCTTACGCCAGATTGAGATATTTCACAAAATTGTGTTTAACGAACACTTTTCTTGCTCTAGGTTGCTCTATCTTTTGTTTCATGAGTACGCTCAAAATAAAACTAGAGTAATCCAGATCACAAATTTCTGCTCTAGCTTTTTTTATGGAGTAAGTTAGAGCAGAGAAGCAATTGTCAGTCAGGAAAAAATAAATTTTTTAAAACTTCAAAAAAATTAGATTGCAAGAAAATCAATGTTTTTGTATACGTGAATTTGCATTAATTTTGAAGATTTAAACAAAAAAAAAAAACAAAATAAAAAGGAACTATCGAGATTCAAGTGTTTCATGGCATTTCTGCTCTGAGTTGCTCTAAGTTGCTCTGTTTCTATTTTGACAGCTGCCCTGAGGGTGAATTCTGGTTCTATGATATGATAACGTGAAAAAAAATTTGTATGAATATGACGTTTCTTTTCACAAATTTTGTATGAAAATTCTTTTCATTTTATCATTTCATAGAACCAGAATTCACCCCCAGCTCTGCTCTGCTCTAACCTGCTCTGAACTTTTTTTGGTCAGTAAACAAACCTATTAAGTTTTTTAAAAGTGAGAATTGACGTTGAATGTTTCATCTCAAATGCGTCTCAGATTGATATCAAACAAAATGGCTTTTGGGCTTCATAATATTCCTTCATTCCATTTCATTTGGAGTCACTCAGCCAGTGCCTTCCACTCAAATTCGTAAGAAGAAGAAAAGAAGTTGCCAAACTATAGAGGGATAAACAATGCTTTTCTGTTTGGTTTTTTCAATCAAATAAATTACAAATCAAAATAATTTATTTTCATTTTTCTTCAATTTGCGATTAGAACTATTGCTAGAATTGTTAAAAATAAGGACTGTAAAAGCGGAGTACATGTGCCCCTCTAGCAGGCTAATCTACCATCTCATTTCCTGTCATTTTATAGTGTCCAAGCGTCCACCTAAAAGTCCAGTGTAAATTGGAAAATATTTTTTTGATTTTTTTCAAATTTTTCTTATTTTAAATTTTTTGAATATTTTTTTTCTATACTAATATACTGACACATTTTATATTGCTTAAAAACGTCAAAAGAGAGAACGGTTTTACCTATGGCACTTTCATTTGAATTTTACTTTTATGTGAGGGCAAATGGGACTGCTTTGAAATATTTTTTTTTTTTAATTCAAAGTGTAAATTTGTATCTGTGCCTATATTTCAGGCCAAAACAAAAACAAAAGTGCTTCAAGTGTATAGGGCCTGCGCAGCACTGTTAAGGGCATGACTTTCTAAGTTTTTTTTAATATGTGCCGCAGTTGATGTTTAATTCCGAATTTCTATTATTTGGTTTATGATGTTAAAATATTCAATGGCTTGACTTTCAAAGTTACTTAGAAAAATCGCGCGCTTTTAATTCCAAGTTTTTATTTTTAATGCGGTATGATTTTAAAATATTCAGTGACTTTCAAAATTATTTTAAAAAGCGTCTCGATCTTTTATGATGATAATAATGATAAATTTCTCAATTGACATTTCCATTTGCGATGCGAAATAAAGTCAACTGACACTATACCCACTGACCTTTTTACCTGTCACCGTAATTCAATTACCTACCGAGAAATTTTTGTGGTATTCTCTCTAAATTTTTTCATAAAAAACACAAGAAATTAACGCACTCATGTCAAAATGGCAAAATTTTGTTTCAAAATATTACACAAATACGTGTGTTTTTTGTTCTTGATGGAAAAAATTTTGAGAATAGTCTAGCAACTTCTTGTGTTATTTTTGAAAAAAATTTTGAGAATTCTCCATTTGATTTCAAAAAATGCTTCATACGAATACTTTGACCCTTTGTAACTCATTTGAATAAAAGCCGATAACGACTAATCGGTGATTAGTTCGACAGCTAACCGAACAAAATTCGTCAATTAAACTCCGGTAACCGGGCGATTAGTCGTTATCGGCTTTTATGCAAGCGGCCCTTAAATTGTTTGGCTACATGTTGATAGTTTGCCTTATAGTACATTTATAGTACATTTATACTGCACCAAATTTGGCGAATTTGAATGTGTCATTTCGAACCTGTTTACACTGGCAAATTTGCATTTGGCTTCACCTTCCCTGCAAGAATCTTCTACCAGAATACAAAGCCACCGAAAGAAAATGCACCACCTTGATGTTTTAAACACATGTAGAGTAATAATAAATGAAGAATCAAGAAGGCTTCTCTCTTTTCTTAGTGGAACTGGTCCAATATCATAAAAAAATAGTTGAAATTGTTATTTAGAACTGGGCATAATGCAAAAGTTTTCACACGTTGATTACCAATTAAGGTTCTTGCTGGGCAATTTTAAATGTGGAACAAAGGCAGGGTTGCTATTTTGAGCAATTGTGGATTGTATTGTTCAGCGAATGAGGCCAAATGCGATGGAAGGAACAAGTGCAGAATACATACATTTGTCCAAAAAAAAAAAAAAAAATTGGGCTTGAAAGAGGGTTTTACGCTCAATTTAACGGTACTTTTCTTTTTTGGTGCACTCGAAGGGTTAAAAAGATATTCAAGGTCAAAGGTCAAAATTTTTTTTTTTCATATCAAAATATCTTGCAAACTGGTAAATGGATTTTTAAAATTGTTTGTTCCTAAATTTTCTCTTCGAAATACCTTTCATTCAATGTATACTTTATTAACCCTTTGACACACTATGTACTAAAAATGAACAAAAAAGCAAATTTCGTTCAAAAACGATCAAATACTTAATTTTCTTTTAGAATGGCCATCTTATAAAAAAATAACCCTGGGCTACGCCATGCCAACTCCGGGTGGTTGCCTCTATGGGCGGGATCCATGGTATTTATGTGCAGAACACCTTTCTGAGTAGGCGGCCTTCGGCCGCGCTTATAAAAAATAACCCTGGGCTACGCCATGCCAACTCCGGGTGGTTACCTCTATGAGCGGGATCCATGGTATTTATGTGCAGAACACCTTTCTGAGTAGGCGGCCTTCGGCCGCGCTTATAAAAAATAACCCTGGGCTACGCCATGCCAACTCCGGGTGGTTGCCTCTATGGGCGGGATCCATGGTATTTATGTGCAGAACACCTTTCTGAGTAGGCGGCCTTCGGCCGCGCTTATAAAAAATAACCCTGGGCTACGCCATGCCAACTCCGGGTGGTTGCCTCTATGGGCGGGATCCATGGTATTTATGTGCAGAACACCTTTCTGAGTAGGCGGCCTTCGGCCGCGCTTATAAAAAATAACCCTGGGCTACGCCATGCTAACTCCGGGTGGTTGCCTCTATGGGCGATATCCGTGGTATTTATGTGCAGAACACCTTTCTGGGTAGGCGGCCTTCGGCCGCGCTTATAAAAAATAACCCTGGGCTACGCCATGCCAACTCCGGGTGGTTGCCTCTATGGGCGGGATTCATGGTATTTATGTGCAGAAGACCTTTCTAAACCACTTTTAGTTCCTTTTTTTACTCCAAAAAAAAAAAATTAACCCTGAGCCGATTACTTTTTTTACCTTTTTATAACGGAAATACACCATTTTCATATAGCAATATGTGTATAAAATGAAAGCTTATTGCATTATCTACAATATTTTACCATCTAACGATACCGTTAACGGGACATTTTTTCGTTTTTTAAACAGTTTTATTCATTTCCATTGGTTTTTTTTTATAAAAAACATAGTTTTCATATAAAAATTTTACATAAAGGTGGGAGTGTTATACATTAAATGAAAGGTATTTTTATTACCTAAATATTGGTATTTAACATTTTCTAATCCGATAAGTAGTTTGAAAGATATTTCGATTTAAAAAAATTAAAAATTGCCCTTTTAAGTGGAATTACCCCTAAAGTTTTTATTTGCACCAAACTCAACTTTTCGCAAATACCGCTATCGATCCATATAAATATTTTTTTGATTTGCGAAATGTATGTATTCTGCACTTATGCCATCAAATTTGGTGCTGTGTAAATGTACTTAGGCGGTTAAGCGCCAATAAATGATGATGATGTAAATGTACTATTATACATAAACTGTGTTTATCATTCTGGCATCTTCTTTCTATATATGTATACATGGTTATTAGTTATAATTGAATCAATTAATTAATAAAGTTCATATAGATCCCTATTATAGCGATGTTAAGATTAGGAAAAAAATCAGTTGTTTCTAATGGAAATGAAGTGTATATAATAGCAGAAATTGGACAAAATCATCAAGGTAACCTGGATACTGCAAAAAAGATGATTTTGGAAGCAAAAGTATGTATAGCTGTTGTATTTAAACTATATGAAGATATATTTAATTTGTAAGGACATCTAAACACCGTAGTATAGTGTCGTATAATATAATAATTTTTTTTATTCTATGTGTTGCATTTCCTGGTACACTATTAAAAAGTGATATCGAATTGATAAATATAGAACTTTAAAATTGTATGATGTACTTTCGTTCACCCTTAAAATATTTTAAATGAGGGTTACTGCGTACCCGCCTCTACTGTGACGGATTTTTTAAGAGATTGAGACATACTTAGAAAAACTACGTACCTAGTTTTACGAAGTTAGCCTCCAACATTTGGTTACGGGCTTTCGAAGTTCGGAATTAGGCACTTATAATTTTAATTTTCCAATTCCTGAGGGTGAATTCTGGTTCTATGATATGATAACGTGAAAAAAAATTTGTATGAATTTGAAGTTTCTTTTCACAAATTTTGTATGAAAATTCTTTTCATTTTATCATTTCATAGAACCAGAATTCACCCCCTGTACTCAGAAAATTAACAAAGGAAAAATGTTAGCGTGCTCTGCTTGACTACTTTGCTCGATTGATATCCACTTTTTGTTATATCTTCGAAAAATTAAAAGCCGTATGTTTAAAAAGTTTTTCCACTGATTTCGAAAAACTTCAACCGTTGTAAAAACAAAAATCAAAAGTATGGTATTAGTTTCCTTTAGGGGACAACTCCTAATAAATTAGCTAAAAATATGGGAGATACCTCAAAAGACGCGTCTAGGCCTCAGGATCACGAATCCGGAAGCGCTTTTTTAATTTTTTGTTTTAGTGAAAAGTTATGGTCAAAAAACCGAAAAATGACCCGGGTCCGATACCAAAATTGGGGCGGAATCCATGGTATTTATGTGCGAAACACCTTTCTGAGTTGGCGGCCTTCGGCCGCGCTTATAAAAAATAACCCTGAAAACTTGAAACTTTGATTGCAAATATCTCTGCAGAGAAGCAAAATATTAAAAAAGCGCTTCCGGATTCGTGATCCTGAGGCCAAAACGCGTCTTTTGAGGTATCTCCCATATTTTTAGCTAATTTATTAGGAGTTGTCCCCTAAAGGAAACTAATACCAAAAGTATATCAAGCGAACAAGGAAGTCAAGCAGACCACGCCCACATTTTGCCTTTTCTTATTGTTTAAATACAACAATTAAGTAGAAAAGCAAGATTAAGGGCGGATTTCTCGACTGCCTGTTAACGTCAAAGTTCACTCTCAATTTAACAGCCACTTCATTTACCCTTTATCTTAACAGGAGGCGATAAATTTATAGTGAGCGTTAAAGTTGGCAGGTGGACGAGAAATCGGCCCTCAAAGGGTTTAACTTCGAGAGCCCATAACTAAATTTTGAAGGCTAACTTCGAAAAACGGAGTACGAATTTTTTTTATGTATGCCTCAATCTCTTCAATCCCAGTTGATTTTGTTGTATAGTGTTCTTATTAAATTGAAATTGACCTTAATTGAATTAATAATGCTAATGCAAATATAATGTAGCATTTAGTTGCTTTTGGTGGCAGAATTTGTATGATAAATGCTAAAATTAATGCTTAGGGCTTAATGCTAAAATATAAAATTCTGGCTCATACATCATGGACAGGCTATTACATATATAAATTTCTTTAATATTTTTAGAAAATAGGATGTGATTGCGTAAAATTTCAAAAATCCTGTTTACCTTCAAAATTTACCAAAGCAGCTCTAACTCGACCTTACATATCGGCGAACTCATGGGGCTCAACATATGGAGAACATAAACTGTATCTGGAATTTGATGAAAATCAGTACAGGGAGCTTCAAACTTACGCCCAACAAGTTGAGATGGATTTTACAGCTTCAGCAATGGATGAGGTAAATAATCAGTAACTATCTTAAATTTCAATGGTTCTTTTTAAATCTAAAATAATACTGTACAAGTTTTAAAGCTTTTATTAGTAAGACCATTCATTTAAAGAAATACTTTATACCTATTTATTTTAAGTTTTTCTAGCATGCCGGCATTGAATTTTCCCAATTGAAACTATTTCTATTTTGTAAAGAGAAGTAAAGTCAACAGCCATTTGGCAATATAGTCATTGATTTTATTTCCTAATTGAAATGGAAATAGCGTCAACATTGCTTACGACATGTCAACAAAACATCACGTGATGTTTAAGTGTGATGATGTGATTTACAAAAAGCGTCGCATCTAATTTTTCACTACGTCGGTATCATGCCGTCCCGCGCCCCGCGGTTCTCCGCCGCGTCTCGTCCCGGCGCGGAGCCGCGGGAAGCACCGCGGCGCGGAACCTCTGAGCTGGGCCGCGAGCGCGTATATGTTATGTACGACATACTTTGAAAGGAAGAACTTGATTCCACTAATAATTTTGAATTTTTCCTAAGCCCTTCTATAAAAGAGTACTTTAACGACATTTTTGACTTTTATGTTATGGATACGCACACGGAGATTATCTCCAATAACTCTTCTTTAATCAGATCCAAACTTTACCCTGATACACACAAAAATGAAGATTAACAGCATTGAGAATTACTACTTTGGTTGTTATTGCACTATATTCTTACCTACCTCAGCGACATCTAGTTGTCGAAAGTCGGCTCTTAGAAACCAGCGCGACGCCTATCTGTCAGCTACCCTTAATTTCCTAGTGTTTCTTGGTGTTGTTGTCTATTTATGTACAGAATGTTGCCAGTGCAAATTTTTTAAAACTGCTCAAATCTTCTTAATTTTTGGGAGCTTATAATGAAGATTATGCTCAAGTTAACTCCCAAAAGCGCAGTTAATTCGGAATTTGCGCTAATGTATCAGCCGTATTAGATTCACTTTTGATTAAACTCAATTATAAACTGATCAATGGTTATATACAACTGTTTATTTCCTACTCACTTTGCTCACTAATGCTATGGATACACACACGGAGATTATCTCCAATAAATCTTCTTTAATCAGATCCAAATTTTACCCTGATACACACAAAAATGAAGATTAACAGCATTGAGAATTACTACTTTGGTTGTTATTGCACTATATGCACTAAGTCGGATCTTAGAAACCAGCGCGACGCCTATCTGTCAGCTACCCTTAATTTCCTAGTGTTTCTTGGTGTTGTTGTCTATTTATGTAGAGTGTTACCAGTGCAAATTTTTTAAAACTGCTCAAATCTTAATTTTTGGGAGTTTATAATGAAGATTATGCTCAAGTTAACTCCCAAATGCGCAGTTAATTCGGAATTTGCGCTAATGTATCAGCCGTATAACAAACGGTCATCATAACGGTTTAACTAAGCTCATCAGTATATATTTCTTTGGATAGGCATTCTTTAAGCATTATTGACACTATTTCCATTTGAGTTGGAAATAAAGAAATTTTTAATTCTTGCTGCTCTTATTTAAGTAAGTTTGTAAGTCATGCAATTTTTTATTCCAAATTTCTGCCTGCGGCGCTTTTTACAATAAATTTCAAAGTCAAGCCATTAAATATTTTAAAATAATATCATACTAAAAAAATAAAAGTTTTGAATTAAAAATCATGCGGTGTTTTAATTAATTATTTGCCTGTGGCGCTTTTTAAAATAAATTTATAAATAAAAATTTACAATTACAAAAATCGTACCATTGAGTATTTTAAATTGAAATCATATTATAAAATGCGACGCTTTTTGTAATGTTGAAAATCACATCATCAAACTCAAACATCGCGTGATGTTCAGTTGACATGCTATAAGCAATGTTGACGCTATTTCCATTTCAATTAGGAAATAACGTCAATAAACATATTGACAAAGAGAAGTTAAGTCAACTGACCTTATTTCCATTTCGAAAATGGAAATAGTGTCAATTGATACTATTTCCATTTAGGGTGCGAAATAATGTCAATTGACACTATTTCCATGGACCTTGTTACCTGTCACCTAAATTTCGGTGACGCCCCTGAAAATATACCGCCTATACCTCAGTTTTTTCCATTTCCTTTCCAACGGTGCATATTTCATTCAAATCGGTCAAACGGTTCGCTCACAGGAGGTCCCTAAAGTTTTTCATGTGGCGTATCTATCTATATACATATCTGTGGTCATAAGCAATAACAACCTAAGTCGCCTTAAGAAATTAGACCAGTTGAAATTTTTGCTGGCGACTTTTTGTAACAAAACTGTTTTATAACTAATGCTATGGATACACACACGGAGATTGTTTACAACAACAACATTATCTCCAATAAATCTTCTTTAATCACATCCAAATTTTAACCTGATACACACAAAATTGAAGATTAACAGCATTGAGAATTACTACTTTGGTTGTTATTGCCCCATATTCTTACCTACCTCGGCGACATCTAGCTGTCGAAAGTTGGATCTTACAAACCAGCGCGACGCCTATCTGTCAGCTACCCTTAATTTCCTAGTGTTTCTTGCTGTTGTTGTCTATTTATGTACAGAGTGTTGCCAGTGTAAATTTTTTAAAACTGCTCAAATCTTATTAATTTTTGGGAGTTTATAATGAAGGTTATGCTCAAGTTAACTCCCAAAAGCGCAGTTAATTCGGAATTTGCGCTAATGTATCAGCTGTATAAAGCAAACGTATTGGATTTAATTGTTTGTAGTGTTGAAAAATGTCTCGATGTTGCTATTCAAAATCACCAGCAAAAATTTCAACTGGTCTAATTTCTTAAGTCGACTTAGGCTGTTATTGCTTATATCTGTGGCCATAAGCATAACAGCCTAAGTCGACTTAAGAAATTAGACCAGTTGAAATTTTTGCTGGTGATTTTGAATAGCAACATCGAGACATTTTTCAAGACTTTCATTGGTCTTTTTTTTACTTTCTTTACAAACAATTAAATCCAATTTAATTTTTTTTTAATTTTTTTAATGCATTCAATGCACACTGGACAAAAAGAGAAGAATGTGCTGAAAATGGGTCCAAAATTACTTTTTTAATGAGAATTTCGAAATAAAAAGTTTTTGTTTGACATCAAGTACACATAAATTTATGTAGGGCGTTCATCTAACTGAGCTGATAAATGTATAAACTTACGCATTTTGTAAACTTATAAGAGTTGATGAATCCTCTTAGTGTCATATAGCTATAAGGTACAACAATTAGAATATTTTTTTTTTTTTTTTTCATTTCTTTTGGTTTTTGTTTCCTCTCTTAGACATTTAAAGCCAAGCAGACATGTTTATAAAACCGAGACGTCACAGCTTTTTTTAAATGCAAGATCTATCTAAACTATATAAACTAGTATCGCTTGTGATCGAAAATTCGACCAATAAACCCTTTAGGGGGTCGTGGGATCGCAAGCCCCGTACCCCCATCCTTAAATTTCGGGGACCTCCCTGAAAATATATCGCCTAAACTTCAGTTTTTTCTATTTCTTTTCCATCAGTGCACAGAACCAACACTGCCTAAAAAAATAGAACAAAAGTCATATGATATCTCTATAGATTTTCTTCAAGAAGAAGTTCTTTTTATTTTTGAAGAGAAAATCTTATTAATCTTTACAAAGAGAAATCTTGCAAAAAACGTACTGATTTCTTAGGGTTCCTAACAAGAAGATTCGACTTATTAATGTTTTCAAAGGGAAAACATATTTCCGCGTAATTGTATGTGTTAATAAGACGATCTTAGGGTTCCTAACAAGAAGATTTGACTTATTAATGTTTTCATTATCAGTTACGATTCAGTTTTAGATTTCTCTTGTATTGCCTTTACCTTCTTATGTTGCCTTTTTATATTTCCTTCAAGCCATCTCACCGCACTCTTCCTTACATTGCCTTCCACACTTGCCATATTGCCTCCACCGCGAATCGAACTAACCACATATTGAATGCTGAACACAGGTGCTTACCATCGAGCCATCGGGTACTTCTGCTTCTCAGCGTATAATTGTTCTACATGATGTCTGCTGATGATGATGCAAGATTTCCCTTTGAAAATATTAATAAGTCAAATCTTCTTGTTAGGAACCCTAAGATCGTCTTATTAACACATACAATTATGCGGAAATATGTTTTCCCTTTGAAAACATTAATAAGTCAAATCTTCTTGTTAGGAACCCTAAGATCGTCTTATTAACGCATACAATTATGCGGAAATCTGTTAATAAGTCAAATCTTCTTGTTAGGAACCCTAAGATCGTCTTATTAACACATACAATTATGCGGAAATATGTTTTCCCTTTGAAAACATTAATAAGTCAAATCTTCTTGTTAGGAACCCTAAGATCGTCTTATTAACACATACAATTATGCGGAAATCTGTTAATAAGTCAAATCTTCTTGTTAGGAACCCTAAGATCGTCTTATTAACACATACAATTATGCGGAAATATGTTTTCCCTTTGAAAACATTAATAAGTCAAATCTTCTTGTTAGGAACCCTAAGATCGTCTTATTAACACATACAATTACGCGGAAATATGTTTTCCCTTTGAAAACAATAATAAGTCGAATCTTCTTGTTAGGAACCCTAAGAAATCAGTACGTTTTCTGCAAGATTTTCCTTTGAAAACATTAATAAGTCAAATCTTATTGTTAGGAACCCTAAGATCATCTTATTAAAATAAGAAGTTTTTCTCTTTCAGCTTTTTTTCAATATTTTGACAGAAATTTCGAGAAGATTTTCTTATTAATAACACATATAAAAAGAAATCGCAAAGAAAAAAGAAGAAATTGCACTTGATAATATCAATAAGAATTTCCTCATTAAACCAAATAGATTTGCGTATGGTTTTTTTTCCGCCGTCTTGACTACCCCTGAGCCTGAAAACCGTTCATAAAGACAATCTTATTAATTTTATTAGGCATTTTTGGCTCTGTGTGTATATTTCATTCAAATCGGTCAAACGGTCCGCTCACAGGAGGTTCCTAAAGTTTTTCATGTGGCGTATATTGCTAGTACAATATACTCGCAATGAGTTTTCAGCTTCCCAACAAACATTTTTAGCTAATCTCAATTTGAGATGCATTTGAGAACCAACCATCTTCTCAAATCTCAAACGTTCGTTTTCAATTTGAGGCGAAATAACCGTTGATAGCATTCTCAACCTAAAAGGCTCATTTTTAATATGGGATTTTCCCTGATTTTCAAATTGAGAACGGCAGAATTTTCAAACATTTCTCGAACTGAGCGGAGTGGATCGAAATGGAATCCACATGCTCTCATTGAAATATTTTTTCAGAGATGCCAATCATGCAAAACAAATACCCATTTTAATAAAAAGCGAGTTTCCATTTATGCAGCTAAATTTTACATAATATTTTTTTAATTAATACACGGAGGGAAATCTATGGATGGAACATCCATAATTATTGATATCACATTAAATAAAAATTGATATTTCTGTCCCATCAATGAATGTGGATGTTTCATCAATGCTTTTTTGATAAATCACTATTGAAATGGTATCCATATAAACTATTGATAAATTCTAAATAGTTTAAAAAAGCAAAATTTTATATAATTTGAAATCTGGTTTCAGTGGGACTCGAACCATGCCCCTCTGGCACGTTAGCCCAGTATTCTACCATTCGGCTACGGCATATTATACAATTTTTAGAAAAATGTTCAATCATAAGAAATTCAAAAATTTTTGAATTTAAAAAAACCGCTCCAACAAGTTGTAATATTGTTAGAAAATCCATAGTAAAAATTGTTGAACTATTATGATTATGCGTCCCAGAAAAATTTACATTTCGTCCATATATATTAATACGCTGTCTCAACCATTATTACTATGCAGTAAATATGGATATGGATATACCGACAATAGAAATTCATATCACGACCATAGATATTGACATGCCGTTCAAATATATTAGTATTCTATCAATTAATATAAAAAATAGTACAACATATCGAAATGGTTGACATGTCATTTTACTTTTAATTGGGAGCAAATAATATTTGATAACTCGCTCATTCTGAATGAATATTGCATCAAACTCGTCGCTATCAATAGTGATATTGTCACAACATTCAATGCATTTCTCTCAGTGTATAGTTCAACAAATAATCCTGTTATATAAACAACATTTGAGAAAAAGTTGAGAATAGATGTTTTCTCAAACGTTTGAGTTTTTGGTGCTCGATTTTTTTTGTGTAATTTTCTTTTGTGTATATGTTGATATTACTCCACTTTTCCAAAAAAAAATCATGCGTAAGTGGATAAACAACTAAAATATCTTTGATATTACTGCATTTAAACTTAAGTGAAAGTGTTAAATATGCTTTGAAATGCTTATTTTACTATCTCACATTGAATTGTGTGCGAACGCAAAGTGACACAACCCCTTCGCAAGTGAGTGTTGAAATTTGGCAATTACCACGCCAAACTGTGATGTTTTTTTTAATTTTTTGGAGAGTTGAAGTCATAAAAGAATTGATTTGGAATTCTTTTCCTTTGCGTACGCAATAGAAAGTCTCCACTCATTCACGCTCAAGTTCACACGGAACTGTATGAGGGTCTTAAAATATAATATAATGCGAATAATACGCGATATAAATACATGAAAAAGACGTAAATTGAAAATTGATTCACAAAGCATCTGCTTTTGCACGTGCTTTTTCCATACGTCAAAATTTACTACCTAGGCTGTGTGCTAATTGAAAACATTTTTCGTCAGAGTAAAATGAGGTGAACAAATTTCCTATGGTGAACGAATTTTTGCCATTTTGCTGTGCCAAACGAAACGTTAAATTATGACAGTAGTAAATTTTGACGTATGGAAAAAGCACGTGCAAAAGCAGATGCTTTGTGAATCAATTCTCATTTTACGTGTTTTTCATGCATTTATATTGCGTATCATTCGCATTATATTATATTTTAGTGATAAATAACGCATGTGAACATAAATTTATGTGAAATAATATGAATGTTAACAGCACATGCATCCCAGTGCTCACATTATTGATTGTCAAAATTTGACCTAGCCCCCAGGGCTAGGGCAAATTCTGACGTTCATATTCACCACGATAACTGTCAGAATTCAACATCGCTCTGTCAAAATTTGCTTTTTTAAACCGTTTGGCACACAGCCCTACTGTCATAATTTAACTTTTCGTTTGGCACAGCAAAATAGAAAATATTTGTACACCATAGGAAATTTGTTCACCTCATTTTACTCTGGCGAAAAATGTTTTCGATTAACCCACAGAGTAAGACAAAAAAAATGCGAGTTCAAGGAATTCGCCTTTGTCAAAAAAAATACGACGAATTGTAATCACGGCTGCCACAAGTCTAAACCAAAAAATTACCAAAAAGTTAGAACAAAATTACCAAAGGAGTAGTTCATAGGTCTGTTTATTGAGCTGCTCTAGCTTACCCCAGATTGAGATATTTCACAAAATTATGTTTAATGAACACTTTTCTTGCTCTAGGTTGCTCTATCTTTTGTTTCATGAGTATGCCGAAAACAAAACTAGGGTAATCCAGATCACAAATTTCTGCTCTAGCTTTTTTTGTGGAATAAGTTAAAGCAGGGAAGCAATTGTCAGTCAAGAAAAAATTTATTTTCTTTAACTTCAAAAAAAAACTTGCAAGAAAAGCAACGTTTTAGTATAGGGGAGACTGGGGTACCTCCGGCTTTGGGATACATTCGGCAATTGCGTTTTCCGTATGAAAGAATTATCTGACATGGCCATTAGGTAGCGAAAACATACCCACCACTAGTAAGAATTATCGATTTGATGTCTCACCACTCTCTTTTAGCATCCTACAAAATTACACGTGTTTTAGTGTTTTCGGGAGTGTTGATGGTGTTTTCGTTTGGTAAGTGAAAAAGTGTTTAGGTTTTTGTTGTGCGTTTTTTTTTACAAAATTCAATAAAACGGAATGGTAAGAATGTTACTTTTAAGAAAAAGTGTTATTTAGGGATGAAAAAAGTCAACCGTTGAAAAAAAATAGGGAAAAGTGATGCTCCGGGGTAGAATCAGCAATTTTTGTTGGGGCACATTCGGCGAACATATATTCATGCCGAATGCGCCCCGGACAGAAATACAGGATCGCCGAATGTACCCCGCATAGTCTTATCTGTGGCCATAAGCATAACAGCCTAAGTCGACTTAAGAAATTAGACCAGTTGAAATTTTTGCTGGTGATTTTGAATAGCAACATCGAGACATTTTTCAAGACTTTCATTGGTCTTTTTTTACTTTCTTTACAAACAATTAAATCCAATTTAATTTTTTTTTTAAATTTTTTTAATGCATTCAATGCACACTGGACAAAAAGAGAAGAATGTGCTGAAAATGGGTCCAAAATTACTTTTTTAATGAGAATTTCGAAATAAAAAGTTTTTGTTTGACATCAAGTACACATAAATTTATGTAGGGCGTTCATCTAACTGAGCTGATAAATGTATAAACTTACGCATTTTGTAAACTTATAAGAGTTGATGAATCCTCTTAGTGTCATATAGCTATAAGGTACAACAATTAGAATATTTTTTTTTTTTTTTTTCATTTCTTTTGGTTTTTGTTTCCTCTCTTAGACATTTAAAGCCAAGCAGACATGTTTATAAAACCGAGACGTCACAGCTTTTTTTAAATGCAAGATCTATCTAAACTATATAAACTAGTATCGCTTGTGATCGAAAATTCGACCAATAAACCCTTTAGGGGGTCGTGGGATCGCAAGCCCCGTACCCCCATCCTTAAATTTCGGGGACCTCCCTGAAAATATATCGCCTAAACTTCAGTTTTTTCTATTTCTTTTCCATCAGTGCACAGAGCCAACACTGCCTAAAAAAATAGAACAAAAGTCATATGATATCTCTATAGATTTTCTTCAAGAAGAAGTTCTTTTTATTTTTGAAGAGAAAATCTTATTAATCTTTACAAAGAGAAATCTTGCAAAAAACGTACTGATTTCTTAGGGTTCCTAACAAGAAGATTCGACTTATTAATGTTTTCAAAGGGAAAACATATTTCCGCGTAATTGTATGTGTTAATAAGACGATCTTAGGGTTCCTAACAAGAAGATTTGACTTATTAATGTTTTCAAAGGGAAAACATATTTCCGCTTAATTGTATGTGTTAATAAGATTTGACTTATTAATGTTTTCAAAGGGAAATCTTGCAGAAAACGAACTGATTTCTTAGGGTTCCTAACAAGAAGATTCGACTTATTAATGTTTTCAAAATGAAATCACATATTATTGAGAAGAAAATAAAAATTATATTTCAGAGTTCTTATATTGTCTTCGAGAACTTTAGATTATCAGTTACGATTCAGTTTTAGATTTCTCTTGTATTGCCTTTACCTTCTTATGTTGCCTTTTTATATTTCCTTCAAGCCATCTCACCGCACTCTTCCTTACATTGCCTTCCACACTTGCCATATTGCCTCCACCGCGAATCGAACTAACCACATATTGAATGCTGAACACAGGTGCTTACCATCGAGCCATCGGGTACTTCTGCTTCTCAGCGTATAATTGTTCTACATGATGTCTGCTGATGATGATGCAAGATTTCCCTTTGAAAATATTAATAAGTCAAATCTTCTTGTTAGGAACCCTAAGATCGTCTTATTAACACATACAATTATGCGGAAATATGTTTTCCCTTTGAAAACATTAATAAGTCAAATCTTTTTGTTAGGAACCCTAAGATCGTCTTATTAACACATACAATTAAGCGGAAATCTGTTAATAAGTCAAATCTTCTTGTTAGGAACCCTAAGATCGTCTTATTAACACATACAATTACGCGGAAATATGTTTTCCCTTTGAAAACAATAATAAGTCGAATCTTCTTGTTAGGAACCCTAAGAAATCAGTACGTTTTCTGCAAGATTTTCCTTTGAAAACATTAATAAGTCAAATCTTATTGTTATGTAAGATCATCTTATTAAAATAAGAAGTTTTTCCCTTTCAGCTTTTTTTCAATATTTTGACAGAAATTTCGAGAAGATTTTCTTATTAATAACACATATAAAAAGAAATCGCAAAGAAAAAAGAAGAAATTGCACTTGATAATATCAATAAGAATTTCCTCATTAAACCAAATAGATTTGCGTATGGTTTTTTTTCGTTTCCGCCGTCTTGACTACCCCTGAGCCTGAAAACCGTTCATAAAGACAATCTTATTAATTTTATTAGGCATTTTTGGCTCTGTGTGTATATTTCATTCAAATCGGTCAAACGGTCCGCTCACAGGAGGTTCCTAAAGTTTTTCATGTGGCGTATATTGCTAGTACAATATACTCGCAATGAGTTTTCAGCTTCCCAACAAACATTTTTAGCTAATCTCAATTTGAGATGCATTTGAGAACCAACCATCTTCTCAAATCTCAAACGTTCGTTTTCAATTTGAGGCGAAATAACCGTTGATAGCATTCTCAACCTAAAAGGCTCATTTTTAATATGGGATTTTCCCTGATTTTCAAATTGAGAACGGCAGAATTTTCAAACATTTCTCGAACTGAGCGGAGTGGATCGAAATGGAATCCACATGCTCTCATTGAAATATTTTTTCAGAGATGCTAATCATGCAAAACAAATACCCATTTTAATAAAAAGCGAGTTTCCATTTATGCAGCTAAATTTTACATAATATTTTTTTAATTAATATAGTTCAACAAATAATCCTGTTATATAAACAACATTTGAGAAAAAGTTGAGAATAGATGTTTTCTCAAACGTTTGAGTTTTTGGTGCTCGATTTTTTTTGTGTAATTTTCTTTTGTGTATATGTTGATATTACTCCACTTTTCCAAAAAAAAATCATGCGTAAGTGGATAAACAACTAAAATATCTTTGATATTACTGCATTTAAACTTAAGTGAAAGTGTTAAATATGCTTTGAAATGCTTATTTTACTATCTCACATTGAATTGTGTGCGAACGCAAAGTGACACAACCCCTTCGCAAGTGAGTGTTGAAATTTGGCAATTACCACGCCAAACTGTGATGTTTTTTTTAATTTTTTGGAGAGTTGAAGTCATAAAAGAATTGATTTGGAATTCTTTTCCTTTGCGTACGCAATAGAAAGTCTCCACTCATTCACGCTCAAGTTCACACGGAACTGTATGAGGGTCTTAAAATATAATATAATGCGAATAATACGCGATATAAATACATGAAAAAGACGTAAATTGAAAATTGATTCACAAAGCATCTGCTTTTGCACGTGCTTTTTCCATACGTCAAAATTTACTACCTAGGCTGTGTGCTAATTGAAAACATTTTTCGTCAGAGTAAAATGAGGTGAACAAATTTCCTATGGTGAACGAATTTTTGCCATTTTGCTGTGCCAAACGAAACGTTAAATTATGACAGTAGTAAATTTTGACGTATGGAAAAAGCACGTGCAAAAGCAGATGCTTTGTGAATCAATTCTCATTTTACGTGTTTTTCATGCATTTATATTGCGTATCATTCGCATTATATTATATTTTAGTGTTAAATAACGCATGTGAACATAAATTTATGTGAAATAATATGAATGTTAACAGCACATGCATCCCAGTGCTCACATTATTGATTGTCAAAATTTGACCTAGCCCCGAGGGCTAGGGCAAATTCTGACGTTCATATTCACCACGATAACTGTCAGAATTCAACATCGCTCTGTCAAAATTTGCTTTTTTAAACCGTTTGGCACACAGCCCTACTGTCATAATTTAACTTTTCGTTTGGCACAGCAAAATAGAAAATATTTGTACACCATAGGAAATTTGTTCACCTCATTTTACTCTGGCGAAAAATGTTTTCGATTAACCCACAGAGTAAGACAAAAAAAATGCGAGTTCAAGGAATTCGCCTTTGTCAAAAAAAATACGACGAATTGTAATCACGGCTGCCACAAGTCTAAACCAAAAAATTACCAAAAAGTTAAAACAAAATTACCAAAGGAGTAGTTCATAGGTCTGTTTATTGAGCTGCTCTAGCTTACCCCAGATTGAGATATTTCACAAAATTATGTTTAATGAACACTTTTCTTGCTCTAGGTTGCTCTATCTTTTGTTTCATGAGTATGCCGAAAACAAAACTAGGGTAATCCAGATCACAAATTTCTGCTCTAGCTTTTTTTGTGGAATAAGTTAAAGCAGGGAAGCAATTGTCAGTCAAGAAAAAATTTATTTTCTTTAACTTCAAACAAAAACTTGCAAGAAAAGCAACGTTTTAGTATAGGGGAGACTGGGGTACCTCCGGCTTTGGGATACATTCGGCAATTGCGTTTTCCGTATGAAAGAATTATCTGACATGGCCATTAGGTAGCGAAAACATACCCACCACTAGTAAGAATTATCGATTTGATGTCTCACCACTCTCTTTTAGCATTCTACAAAATTACACGTGTTTTAGTGTTTTCGGGAGTGTTGATGGTGTTTTCGTTTGGTAAGTGAAAAAGTGTTGAGGTTTTTGTTGTGCGTTTTTTTTTTACAAAATTCAATAAAACGGAATGGTAAGAATGTTACTTTTAAGAAAAAGTGTTATTTAGGGATGAAAAAAGTCAACCGTTGAAAAAAAATAGGGAAAAGTGATGCTCCGGGGTAAAATCAGCAATTTTTGTTGGGGCACATTCGGCGAACATATATTCATGCCGAATGCGCCCCGGACAGAAATACAGGATCGCCGAATGTACCCCGCATAGTCTTAAGTAAACTTTTTTCTTGTTTATATATTTATCTAGGTATTTAAAAATGGTTTATATGAAATAAAACCTGATACCATTTAAAAACGACTCTTTACTTGATAACTATACCCCACAACATGGGCGACGAAGGTACCCCAGCAATTGCCGGAGCTACCCCGGCATGGGGCACATTCAGCAAATTTGACTTTTTTCATATAACTTAAAATAAATTAGTCTCCGCTTAAATTTCAAGAAATGGCTTCACATCATCTTATTTTTAAATAATGAGAAATTAGTTTAAGGTTATATAAGTTGCGATTCGTTGAATATTTTCTGAGATATGGAGGTTAAAAAAAAAGTGCCGAAGGTACCCCAGTCTCCCCTACGCGTATTTGCATTAATTGTGAGGATTTAAACAAAACAACCAAATAAATAGAAACTATCGAGATTCAAGTGTTTCATGGCATTTCTGCTCTGAGTTTCTCTAAGTTGCTCTATTTCTATTTTGACAGCTTCCCTGCCTTTTTTTGTTCTCAGACCTCATGTGTATTACATTTTAAAAAAAATTTCTTATTATGGCTGTGTGTCAATTGAAAACATTTTCTGCCAAATGAGGTGAACAAATTTCCTATGGTGTACCAATATTCCAATATTTTCCATTTTGCTGTGCCAAACGAAAAGGTAAATTGTGACAGTAGTAAATTTTGACGTATGGAAAAAGCAAATATTCTGTGAATAAATTTGCAAATTACATGGTTTTCAGCCTTTATATTGTTTTTTTTAGCATTCTCTTATATTTTAGTGTTCAATAACGCGTGTGAACATAAATTTATGTGAAATAATATGAGTGTCAACAGCACATGCATCCCTGTGCTCACATTATAATATTTATTGTCAAAATAATTATTGATTGTCAAAATTTGGGTAAATTGTCACGTTCATATTCACCACCATAACTGTCAGAATTTACCATCGCTCTGCCAAAATTTGCCAATTTGCACATTTTCTACCAAATAGAAACAGTGTAGATTAAAAAAAAATTACCAAAAATCAGGTTATTTACTTAGCTCACTACATGTGAAGCTCTTGTAAGAATTCAAGATAAGATTTGATATGAATGGAATGAAGATTTTAAAAATTTAAGTTTAACTGTTGGTTTCCGGTTTGCTGATTTTTTCAATGATGTTTTTAAAAATTCCTTGGTTCAAGGATAAAAAAGTTAGTTTTAGTGCTTTTGAAATTAAGCTTATTAATCGTTTAATGATGGGCCATACTTATTGTAATTATTATCTTAGCAAGTTTAACACCAGGATCTCCAGTCACTGTTCTTCTTGTAATTCTCCTGAAGCAGCGGAACATATAATTTTTTATTGTATTTTGTTTCGGTCTAATCGATGTAATTATAATATTTTATTTTATTTTTTGTTTTGGCTGTCATTTGTTAACAACTGAGGATGACACATGCATTGACACTGGGGAATTTTAATGGATATACAAATCATACAAATTTTTTACATTTTGCAATTGGATTTTGAATGCTCGTTGAGCAATAGTTTGAAGGAAACTTGGATGTCATTTATAAACAACTAAAGGGTCAGTTACATAAAACTTTATTCTGACTTTACCTCAAACTTTGACTTTGACAGAAAAGTGCAGTAGGTATACGTATTTAAACGAAGCATGGCATATTGGAGACCTCAAAGTTGAAGCAAGGTTAAAATTTGGCAAACTCTCAAATTTTGTTTGCTTTGACAATCAGATGTTGATGACTTTGCTTTAATTAAAGAATAAAAAGTTGGAGGAAATAATAATTAATTCATTTTTTCTCTATTAAATTAATAAATTAACCAAAACACTATGAATGCAAAGAAATTAATAACGAAAACAAATGTATAAAAGAGAAGCGTCAAGGCGTTCATTGTAGCATACCTCTGAAGTTGAACGCAAAGTTTTGAGGTAGCAAATGTCAGGTATTTGACCCTTAAGGGTCGATTACATAAAACTTTATTTCAACTTTACCTCGGACTTTGGCTTTGACAGATAAGTTCAATATACATGTTTCAACGAAACAAGGCAAATGGGAAACCTCAAAGTTGAAGCAAGGTTGAAATTTGGCAAACTCTCAAATTTTGCTTGCTTTGCATGCTTTGACAATCAGATGTTGATGATTTTGCTTTAATTTAAGAATTAAAATTTGGTGGAAATAATAATTAATTCAGTTTTACCTCTATTAAATTAATAAATTTACCAAAATATTCTGAATGCAAAGAAATAAATAACGAAAACAAATGTATAAAAGAGAGGCGTCAAAGCGTTCATTGTAGCATACCTCTGAAGTTGAGCGCAAAGTTTTGAGGTTGCAAATGTCAGGTGAGGTTATGAGGAGGAATGAAAAGCTTACCCCAGATTGAGATATTTCACAAAATTATGTTTAATGAACACTTTTCTTGCTCTAGGTTGCTCTATCTTTTGTTTCATGAGTATGCCGAAAACAAAACTAGGGTAATCCAGATCACAAATTTCTGCTCTAGCTTTTTTTGTGGAATAAGTTAAAGCAGGGAAGCAATTGTCAGTCAAGAAAAAATTTATTTTCTTTAACTTCAAACAAAAACTTGCAAGAAAAGCAACGTTTTAGTATAGGGGAGACTGGGGTACCTCCGGCTTTGGGATACATTCGGCAATTGCGTTTTCCGTATGAAAGAATTATCTGACATGGCCATTAGGTAGCGAAAACATACCCACCACTAGTAAGAATTATCGATTTGATGTCTCACCACTCTCTTTTAGCATTCTACAAAATTACACGTGTTTTAGTGTTTTCGGGAGTGTTGATGGTGTTTTCGTTTGGTAAGTGAAAAAGTGTTGAGGTTTTTGTTGTGCGTTTTTTTTTTACAAAATTCAATAAAACGGAATGGTAAGAATGTTACTTTTAAGAAAAAGTGTTATTTAGGGATGAAAAAAGTCAACCGTTGAAAAAAAATAGGGAAAAGTGATGCTCCGGGGTAGAATCAGCAATTTTTGTTGGGGCACATTCGGCGAACATATATTCATGCCGAATGCGCCCCGGACAGAAATACAGGATCGCCGAATGTACCCCGCATAGTCTTAAGTAAACTTTTTTCTTGTTTATATATTTATCTAGGTATTTAAAAATGGTTTATATGAAATAAAACCTGATACCATTTAAAAACGACTCTTTACTTGATAACTATACCCCACAACATGGGCGACGAAGGTACCCCAGCAATTGCCGGAGCTACCCCGGCATGGGGCACATTCAGCAAATTTGACTTTTTTCATATAACTTAAAATAAATTAGTCTCCGCTTAAATTTCAAGAAATGGCTTCACATCATCTTATTTTTAAATAATGAGAAATTAGTTTAAGGTTATATAAGTTGCGATTCGTTGAATATTTTCTGAGATATGGAGGTTAAAAAAAAAGTGCCGAAGGTACCCCAGTCTCCCCTACGCGTATTTGCATTAATTGTGAGGATTTAAACAAAACAACCAAATAAATAGAAACTATCGAGATTCAAGTGTTTCATGGCATTTCTGCTCTGAGTTTCTCTAAGTTGCTCTATTTCTATTTTGACAGCTTCCCTGCCTTTTTTTGTTCTCAGACCTCATGTGTATTACATTTTAAAAAAAATTTCTTATTATGGCTGTGTGTCAATTGAAAACATTTTCTGCCAAATGAGGTGAACAAATTTCCTATGGTGTACCAATATTCCAATATTTTCCATTTTGCTGTGCCAAACGAAAAGGTAAATTGTGACAGTAGTAAATTTTGACGTATGGAAAAAGCAAATATTCTGTGAATAAATTTGCAAATTACATGGTTTTCAGCCTTTATATTGCTTTTTTTAGCATTCTCTTATATTTTAGTGTTCAATAACGCGTGTGAACATAAATTTATGTGAAATAATATGAGTGTCAACAGCACATGCATCCCTGTGCTCACATTATAATATTTATTGTCAAAATAATTATTGATTGTCAAAATTTGGGTAAATTCTCACGTTCATATTCACCACCATAACTGTCAGAATTTACCATCGCTCTGCCAAAATTTGCCAATTTGCACATTTTCTACCAAATAGAAACAGTGTAGATTAAAAAAAAATTACCAAAAATCAGGTTATTTACTTAGCTCACTACATGTGAAGCTCTTGTAAGAATTCAAGATAAGATTTGATATGAATGGAATGAAGATTTTAAAAATTTAAGTTTAACTGTTGGTTTCCGGTTTGCTGATTTTTTCAATGATGTTTTTAAAAATTCCTTGGTTCAAGGATAAAAAAGTTAGTTTTAGTGCTTTTGAAATTAAGCTTATTAATCGTTTAATGATGGGCCATACTTATTGTAATTATTATCTTAGCAAGTTTAACACCAGGATCTCCAGTCACTGTTCTTCTTGTAATTCTCCTGAAGCAACGGAACATATAATTTTTTATTGTATTTTGTTTCGGTCTAATCGATGTAATTATAATATTTTATTTTATTTTTTGTTTTGGCTGTCATTTGTTAACAACTGAGGATGACACATGCATTGACACTGGGGAATTTTAATGGATATACAAATCATACAAATTTTTTACATTTTGCAATTGGATTTTGAATGCTCGTTGAGCAATAGTTTGAAGGAAACTTGGATGTCATTTATAAACAACTAAAGGGTCAGTTACATAAAACTTTATTCTGACTTTACCTCAATCTTTGACTTTGACAGAAAAGTGCAGTAGGTATACGTATTTAAACGAAGCATGGCATATTGGAGACCTCAAAGTTGAAGCAAGGTTAAAATTTGGCAAACTCTCAAATTTTGTTTGCTTTGACAATCAGATGTTGATGACTTTGCTTTAATTAAAGAATAAAAAGTTGGAGGAAATAATAATTAATTCATTTTTTCTCTATTAAATTAATAAATTAACCAAAACACTATGAATGCAAAGAAATTAATAACGAAAACAAATGTATAAAAGAGAAGCGTCAAGGCGTTCCTTGTAGCATACCTCTGAAGTTGAACGCAAAGTTTTGAGGTAGCAAATGTCAGGTATTTGACCCTTAAGGGTCGATTACATAAAACTTTATTTCAACTTTACCTCGGACTTTGGCTTTGACAGATAAGTTCAATATACATGTTTCAACGAAACAAGGCAAATGGGAAACCTCAAAGTTGAAGCAAGGTTGAAATTTGGCAAACTCTCAAATTTTGCTTGCTTTGCATGCTTTGACAATCAGATGTTGATGATTTTGCTTTAATTTAAGAATTAAAATTTGGTGGAAATAATAATTAATTCAGTTTTACCTCTATTAAATTAATAAATTTACCAAAACATTCTGAATGCAAAGAAATAAATAACGAAAACAAATGTATAAAAGAGAGGCGTCAAAGCGTTCATTGTAGCATACCTCTGAAGTTGAGCGCAAAGTTTTGAGGTT
Organism: Campiglossa producta; assembly: GCA_964058755.1. Taxonomy (NCBI): domain Eukaryota; kingdom Metazoa; phylum Arthropoda; class Insecta; order Diptera; family Tephritidae; genus Campiglossa; species Campiglossa producta. The sequence continues at coordinate 149,025,412 of CAXKVI010000001.1, forward strand.
GCAAATGTCAGGTGAGGTTAACAAAGTTTTATGTATTTGAGGCTTTAAGGATCACACATGTATTCACACTTTTGTTTTTACAGTCTGGTTTCTATCTCCATTATTTTTCGTTATTTTTTTAACATAGCTTGCCCGCTTGTACCAATATGATAATTGTATAAGAGCCTTTCTTTCGCACAATAAAAACATTAAATAGAAGAAAATACTAGTCAAACTACGTAGTGTCATATAGCTATTATTGGCTGATTTTGAATAAAACTTCGATTTTTCGTACCCGTATTTTACAAATTTTTCCTTGTCTTTTTTTTTTTTTGAAAGTTGATTTTGTGACTTAGGTTTTTCAATAACAAACATAAAACAAAATTACAGAAATATACAAAGAAAAAATGTAGTGTCATATGGACATTACATAACTAAGTAATTTTGGAAATCGTATTTCCCATTTTTTGCTTAAAGTGGAATATCTTAGGAACACGTACTTGGATATTACCAAATTATGTTTCGTTAAAACGAGAAATAAGTACAGATCGTTTCAAAATAGTTTATATATATACTAGTTAACAAATTATAAGAGAAATTAAAGCGGTGTAATCCCACCTTTCCAACGACATCAAAAGATGATAAGACAAACAGAAAAAGAGTTATGATGCAATATATGGTCTAACCTATGGAAGAGGTGGTTTTGACCCCTATTTTGAAAACTAGGGAACTTCCAGGAATTTCTTGAATGCAGTCTTTATTTTGGTACCCCAAGGCTTAAGCATTTGCAAAAATACCCAGGGCAACAAATTTTTTTATTTTTTTGTAGAGCTGTGTTATCCATGTACCTACTCGTAAAACTTAATTACAAAAAATATATATGTTTGATTCTAGATTTCACTAAATTTCTTATCTTCATTGGACGTCCCATTCATAAAGATCGGTTCAGGAGATGCTAACAATGTGCTACTTTTGAGGAAAGCCGCTAAATTGAATATCCCCTTAGTTATTTCGACCGGAATGCAAACCACTGAAACAATTGAAAATATTGTCAAAATAATGGCATCTAATAACAAGACAGACTACTCTTTAATGCATTGCGTGTCGTCATACCCTACAGATCAGGAGGACTGTTCCCTTCAAATTATAACAAATTTGAAAACAAAATATCCGAATGTGGTTATTGGATACTCTGGTCACGAAGAAGGCAGTGAAATAACTAAAGCAGCCGTACTTTTGGGGGCAAGAATTATAGAGCGCCACTTTACTATGGATCATAATCAAAAAGGATCAGATCACAAATGCTCTTTGGAACCTTATGAATTCACGAATCTGGTTAAAGATATTCGTAGAATTCAAAATCTTGGAACTTTGACTAAAGATCAAATCTTAAATACATTAAACAGTAAAGAAATCGGGATAGCTTTAAAAGATGTACCATTTAGGGCAATACTGCAAAGTGAGCTTAAATGTAAACTGAAATTGGGCAAGTCTATCGTTGCTGCTAAGCATTTAAAAGCTGGAGATGTATTAAGTTTATCTGACTTATGTATTAAAGTAAGTGAACCTTCTGGTATTTCTCCAGAACATTTTGATTCTTTGTTGGGAAAAAAACTTGTGGCCGATGTGGAAGACGATATGCCTTTAATGTTCATTCATATTTGTGAGTAAATCTTTTAATCAAATATACTAAATATTGGGTTTGTCACCATGATTCAATTATTACCAGGTTAGCTCTTCCCTGACAGATTTTGTCAATTGCGGCCATCTTGCTCCCCGAAAAATTGTCATTATCATTCTGGGTAGCCTTTAACAAAATCATGTAAAAAACTAGTTGGAAAAGTAGTTTAAAATAGTAACCTGCTAAAGCATGCTGTAGGAAACTCCAACACACTTACAACATTTTTGACAACCCCTACACAATGACAAATAATTTTCTTCTCTTTCCTTTTAGTTTGACTTTTCGTGTCAAAAGAAAAAAATATTTGAAAATGTTTGTCATTTTAAATTTTCAAAATCGCAAAAAAAAAATCGTGCTCTCCAAAACCAGAATTGGCTACCATAAGCATACATAATTAACAATTGAAACCTGCTATAAATATTTCACAATTAAAAAAAAGCAAATTAAATTAAGTGAAATTGTTGAGCAAAACATTTACAAGCTAAAGTTTAAAAACGAACGAAGAACAATTGCGGGCTCGACGCTGGAAATTGGGAAAGCATTGGCGAAATACACGCAGTTGCTGATGTTGGAGGCGATGACCACCTGAAGAACGAAGAAATTGCAGCGGCAGGCATTTGGGGGATGGAGTTGCAGGAATCGGTTTTATTACTTTTAAGCATTCCAACATCTGTTTGTACATACATATGTATGTATGCACATAATATATAAATGTTTCATAATATATATTTGAAAATAAAAACAAAAAGTTTATATCGGGTCAGGTTTTATTTACGCATATAGAATTTGTGTTGCTGTAGGTTTCTTATTGTTGTTGTTGTTGTTGTTGTAGGTTTCTTTTTGTTCTTGTTGTTTTTGTTCAGCTTTGTTTACTCATAAATGACTGACATCTATGTCACGGAGGAATGAAAAGTGCTGGCCAAAGATAGGGAGAGCCTTATGGAGTATTTAATTAGTAAGAAAGAGACGCAAACCCCTACACGTATACAAATTGTTTATTCATGATTGTAATGTCGCTCTTGAAAACCTGAATGAAACCAAAGAGAATATTGTATTAATTTTCTAATTAGATTAAATATATGGTTAAAATTTCATTCATTTTCTAATTTATTTAGAATATTAGTATTTTTTTATAAGATTAAATATATTGTTAGAATTTCATTCATTTTCTAATTTAATTATAAATATAACTAGAAAGGATAAGATTAGTATTTAATTACAAGATTAAATATATTGTTAGAATTTCATCCATTTTCTAATCTAATTATATATATAATTAGAAAGGATAATATTAGTATTTATTTACAAAATTAAATATATTGTTAGGATTTCATTCATTTTCTAATTTAATTATAAATATAATTAGAAAGGATGAGATTAGTATTTATTTACAAAACTAAATATATTGTTAGAATTTCATTCATTTTCTAATTCAATTATAAATATAATTAGAAAGGATAACATTAGTATTTATTTACAAGATTAAATATATAATATATAAGAATAAGATTAGTATTTATTTACAAGCAAGCTGTTTTAAAAAGGAGAATACAAATTTGAAATGAAACTCAGAGTGGTTTAGTGCATAGATGCACTAATTTACACAATTTTACGCCCTAATAACTTACTTTCTTTTTAATTTTGCATTCTTCTCCTTCTTTTTAAAACCACTTGCTTGTGCCGGTTGTGACTTAGGAAGACAAACCTCCTTATGCCTTCCATAATTTCGTCTTTCGGGGTACTAGCAAAAGCCTCTGTAAAGAAAACATAACTTATTGTGATTTGCAAAAAAAATTACTTATAAATATTTACCGAAAACCTTTGCCACAACTTGCAAACCCAAAAGTGCTGCCTTGTTCCCACTCCCTTCGCAGTTGTAGTGGAAAGTAAAAGGGTCCGCGAAAATGCATCTCAGGACCTCCTTAACGCAACCTTTTGCTCCCTTCATTTTCAGTATTATGTTGAGCTAAAATATATAACACAATAAATATAATGTATGTATACGGATTACAAAAACTACCATTGTGTCCGAATACGCCTGGGTTCTCAAGAGCTCCTCCAAAGTTATTAAATCATCCTGGGATGCCAGCGGAAGCATTTTTTTAATTTTAAGATGTTCCTCGCTTATGACATCCCCGGTGATTTTGCAAATATTTTGGTGAACCCTTGAGGTCACCATCTTGCACTCGCGCAACAGCACCCCTTGGGCTTGGACCTCTGCACGATCAGGCATCTGCGAACTTAACAAATTAAAATTAAAGTTCCTTTTGAATAATTTAAATAAATTTTTTTTGTATACCTTTTCTGCGAGGGATTTCTCCAAATTATCCACCTTACATTCAATTCTCGCCAAGAGGCTCCTTAGCTCTCGTATATCTTGCTGAGTGGGCGCAGTGTTTTGGCCTAGCGCTGTAATTTGTTACGGTAGCTTGCGCCTTAGAGCCAAAGCTTTAACCTTCGCAAACTTGTCAACACTAATTTCAATCCCTTCACCTTCATCAAATTGTATTTCGTTATCATCGAAGAGATACCGATTATCTTCACCGTCACTCGAATCGCATTGCTCTGCAGAGGAATATTCTGATACTGCTCTACTTGTAGACGAAATATCATCATCGTCTAGTCTGTGTACATCAGAATACCCCAATGCTGCTCTGCTTGTGGACGGTATATCGTCGTTTTCCAATCTACTAGCAAGGTAAACATCTCCAGACTCATTTAACTTGCGAAATTTCGCTACATGTGCCTTATACTTCATGGTTTCTTTGCTGAGTAGATTAGACAACGTTCGTTTGCTCATGTTTATTAGAACGAATACTTAATTTCGGTGGAAAGCGTTGTCCGATATCAATGGTGGATCGTGCTCTATGGACCGTGTTCTGTAATAAAATTGTAGTGTTATGTAAATAATATGTATTTTGTGTTAATTATATTATATATTAAGTTGGAAGGAGACAAAGAGAGTGGATAGAGAGTCGGAATGCCGGACGAAAGACCCTGGATTCAAATCCGGGAAAAATAATTAATTGCAAATTATCAAGTTTTCAGTATTTTTTTTTTTAATTCTATAATTCTTTTAATCGAAAATAGTATTAAAAAATCAGTTTTTCAAGTATTTTTCTACGTAGTGAGCTTCTCAATAGGTCATGACAATAATTGTGATAATTGTTATAGTGGTGTGTCTGTTCTAAGGAAAATGCAGCCCATCTGACCATCGGAAAATATTGACCATATGACATGTGCCTAAACCTTGCTAGTCGATCTTTGACAAACTATTGTGGCGAATGTTCTCAAGAATCGCTCATCTCCCAACTCTAGCGTATTTCCATCACTAGCGTCACTACCACAACTACAGCTGTGAGAGCGAGAGAGGGAGAGGCAGGTTTGCGAATGTGGCACAAAGAGGAGATGACGATAGATAAACGTTTCGAGAACACGGTTGCGCGAATAAACCAGAAATGTGTAGACATTTCTAGGTTGTGAAGCTGCTGTCTGCTAGGGTATATAAACCGCGCAAAGACAACGCAAGTCAATCAGTTTATTTTGAAGTGTTGTACAGTGAAGTACTGAACAGTAAATTAACCCGCGATATTGTACTACGGTTTTTAGTACTGAATAAAGCGTACTACTTATTAAACAGAATCGGAGTGTTTTATTTAACGTACAGTGATCGAACTCAGGGAAAATAATCAAGGAATCATCGAATTCGTCACAATTGGTGTCAGAAGCGGTATTGTTGAATAAAACAAGGACATTGCAAGGATAATTAGGACGTTGCAAGGATAACAAGGACATGGCAAAGTTCAATGAATTGAAGATCCAGCAACTCCAAAACGAGTTGGAACGGCGTGGACTAACAACAACAGGCAATAAGTTAGAGCTACAATCACGTTTACGAGAGGTTATGGAAGCGGAAGCAATTAACCTTGAGGATTATGAGTTCCATATTTCGGAAGAGGTAACGTCTAGAATGGAAGAGAAGAAAGATGCCCCAAATCCAGTAACAATCGTGGACACAGGCACGATATTGGCGGTATTGAATCAGATCTGCACCCAACTGGAAGAATACAAAGTTTATATGTCATCTCAGCTGGAAGCACAAGATGCGAAAATTGCACAGCTGCAGGATAAAATGGACGCTGAAGTAAATGCGCTGAGAAGTCGTATCCAGGAGTTGCAGCTAAGTCGTGCAACTGCTTCAAAGGGAATTCCGAAGGTAAAAGGCCCCATCCTTTGACGGTTCTGTTCCTTTTCAGGTGTTCAAGCTACAATTTGAGAAGACTGCATCGGTGAATAGCTGGAGCGCTGAGGACAAAGTCGCTGCGCTATTCTTAGCATTGAAAGGACCGGCAGCGGAAATCCTTCAAATTATTCCAGAAGGTGAAAGGAACAGCTATGAGGCATTGATGGGTGCAGTTGAGAGGCGTTACGGTAGCGAGCATAGGAGGCAGATATTTCAAATGGAGCTACAGAATCGCTTCCAGAAGGCTAATGAGACATTGCAGGAATTTGCATGGGACATTGAGAGGTTAGCTCATTTGGCGAACGCAGACGCACCCGTGGAATACATCGAGAGGGTAAAGATCCAAAGATTCATAAATGGAATAATGGATGTAGAGACGAAGCGAGCCGCATATGCAAACCCCAAAAGGACATTCGCAGAGACGGTATCACACGCTTTATTGCAAGAGACAGCCTCGCTTTTATGTAAACCAGATAACAAGGTTCACCATGTGGAAAAGGAGACACCAGACTTGGTCGAAAAAATCAACAAAGTTCTGGAAGCCTTGAATGGAGCACAAAAGAAAAGCGATGGTGCGATTAAATGTTTCAAGCGCGGAAAGTCTGGTCATATTGCACGTTCTTGTGGATCTGGATCCAATTATTCCAGCAATGCAGGTGAGCGTAAGGGTAACGCTGGAGGAGATGAGCAAGATGAATGCCCCATAGTTGCTGTGTCGCAGGTCGGAGGGAAAGCAAGTACTGTTACTGTTAGAGGTTTCTTCGACGGAAAAGAGCCGTTATTCACTGTGGATACTGGCGCATCTCATTCCATCATTAGCAGTGTCTTGGTCCAAAAGAGAGTAAGACCATTGCAAGATGCAAAGTTGCGGACAGTAACTGGTGAAAGTAAGCTGGTTCATGGAGAAGAGCGGTGCAAAGTTGTGATTGGGAATGTGACTACATACCACAACTTCTTAGTGGCAGATATTGTGGACGAAGTCATCATTGGCGTCGACTTCTTGGCTGTGAGAGACATTCACATGAACCTGAGAAATAGAGTTATGACATACAATGGCCAAGAAGTACCTCTGATCTTTGAACACAACATTGGGTATTGCACCAAAGGAGTTTCATTAGAGGTGAAGCACAGGGACACTGGAAAGGCAAAGGTACCTCCTCAACCAATGGCTTTGATAGACAAATGCCTGCTTGAGAATATTCGGAGAAGTCAACAGGAAGATTCAGATCTGGCATGCGTGATCCGAGGGCTTGAGCGAAACAAACGACCAGCCAGAAAAGAAATGTCAGCGGGGAGTCCAGTTGCCAAGTCATATTGGGCACAATGGAACAGTTTACGAATGGTATCCGGTTGTTTGCATCGAATATGGGAGAGTGAGGATGGTCAATGCGCTTGGAAGCTTATAGTTGTTCCAAGGAAGCGGGTGACTGATGTTCTTAGGGAAATGCATAACGATCCAAGTGGAGGTCATCTAGGAGTCAAGAAGACCTTGGAGAGGATTAAGCAGACATTTTATTGGGTTGGTTACGGTCAGTCGGTAAAGGAGTGGATTGCCAAATGCGATTAGTGCATCAGAGCAAAGGTGCTGAGGTCCACGAGTCATGGTCGAAAGAGGCAGTGCAACTCAGATTCAATGGTTGAGAGGATTACCTTGGAAGAAGCTGGTCCACTCCCCAGAACTATAAGCAAAAACATAAAAACCAGATACGACAAGGCAATCAACTCGGAAGGTTTTAAAGAAGGAGATTTAGTGTTGTTATACAACCCACAACGAAAGAAAGGTTTGTCCCCAAAACTGCAATGTAATTGGGAAGGCCCATATAAAGTAATAAAGCGGATAAATGATGTTGTCTACCGGATACAAACTGTTGGAAGACCACGAAACAAAATGAAGGTGGTTCACCTGGAGAGGCTAGCAACGTTTGGATCGGGAAATGTGTCTGAACGGGACGATCAGACTTAGGTGGAGGGCAGTGTGGCGAATGTTCTCAAGAATCGCTCATCTCCCAACTCTAGCGTATTTCCATCACTAGCGTCACTACCACAACTACAGCTGTGAGAGCGAGAGAGGGAGAGGCAGGTTTGCGAATGTGGCACAAAGAGGAGATGACGATAGATAAACGTTTCGAGAACACGGTTGCGCGAATAAACCAGAAATGTGTAGACATTTCTAGGTTGTGAAGCTGCTGTCTGCTAGGGTATATAAACCGCGCAAAGACAACGCAAGTCAATCAGTTTATTTTGAAGTGTTGTACAGTGAAGTACTGAACAGTAAATTAACCCGCGATATTGTACTACGGTTTTTAGTACTGAATAAAGCGTACTACTAATTAAACAGAATCGGAGTGTTTTATTCAACGTACAGTGATCGAACTCAGGGAAAATAATCAAGGAATCATCGAATTCGTGACACTATTGTGACGTCATCTCCTCTTTGTGCCACATTCGCAAACACGCGAGCTGCCTCTCTCGCTCTCACGTCATGTATCTAAACAACTGTAGTTGTGGTAGTGACGCTAGTCATGGAAATACGCTAGAGTTGGGAGATGAGCGATTCTTGAGAACATTTGCCACACTGCCCTCACCTAAGTCTGATCGTCCCGATCAGACACATTTCCCGATCCAAACGTTGCTAGCCTCTCCAGGTGAACCACCTTCATTTTGTTTCGTGGTCTTCCAACAGTTTGTATGCGGTAGACAACATCATTTATCCGCTTTATTACTTTATATGGGCCTTCCCAGTTACATTGCAGTTTTGGGGACAAAGCTTACTTTCGTTGTGGGTTGTATAACAGCACTAAATCTCCTTCTTTAAAACCTTCCGAGTTAATGGCTTTGTCGTATCTGGCTTTCATCTTATCACTCATGATCTTCGTCCGTTGTCTTACAAGATCGTGTATTTCTCTCATTTCTTCTTCCAAGATGCTAGTGGATTTCCTGGCATTTATTCCTTCATCAGCATTTATCCCAAACTTCAAGTCAGCTGGCAACCGCAGATCATTCCCAAAAATTACTTTTGCCGGAGTCTGACCCGTTGTATCATGTATTGCCGAGCGATATGCCATCAGGAACAAGGAGATGTGCGTATCCCAATCTTTCTGGAACTTATCCACTACTTTCCTCATGTGCTCTTCCAAGGTTCGATTGAAACGTTCCACCATGCCATCTGACTGAGGATGCAATGCAGTTGTTCGAGTTTTCCGAATACCCAATATCTTGCACATTTCTTGGAATACGACTGATTCGAAATTCCTGCCTTGGTCAGAATGTAACTCCATCGGTACACCAAACCTTGCTATCCAATTGTTAGTGAACACCTTTGCCATGGTTTCTGCCTCTTGATTTGGAATCGGGTAAACTTCTGGCCATTTGCTGAAATAGTCCATAACAACTAATACGTACTTGTTCCCGAGTTTGCTAGTAGGAAATGGACCAGCTACATCCATGGCAATCCTCTCAAACGGTGCACCTGTGTTGTACTGCTTCATCTGTCCATGGCTTCTCGACTTCGGACCTTTTGCTTTGATGCACACCTCACAGTTGGCAATCCACTCCGCGATCGACTGCCGGCAACCAACCCAATATAAGTTGCGTTCGCGATGCAAATAATTTGTACAAATTATCTTCTTTTGTGGTAAAATCGCTTTCGCGATGAAAAATTATCCAGCAAGGAGAGAGGAATTGAGAGCGCGAAATGACATTTAATTTCGTGAGAAGCTGATAATTCTTGCTGGACAAATTTGGTCCAGCACGAATTAGCAATCACGTAAATCAGCTGATTTTGGCACACGGTCATAGTATATGTAAACAAAATATCAGGTGGCGCGCTAAACTTGCAAATATTTTTTCATTTCGCGTTCGCGTAAAAATTGTCCATCATCTTTCACTGAGCGTGAATACGTAAAAATTGAGAATAGTTTCGTTGCAGGATAATTCGTACTGGACTTTTAGACGAACACACCTATAATCTCTGCTTGACTTTCTCCAACGTTTTCGTGACTCCGAGATGACCTCCACTTGGACCATTATGTAGCTCATTCAAAACATCGGAGATTTTCTTCCTTGGGACAACTACCAGCTTCCGAGCACATGACCATCTTCGCTTTCCCATACTCTATGTAAGCAACCGGATACCAGTTTCAGACTGCTCCACTGTGCCCAATATGACTTGGCAACAGGACTCTCTGCTGACATCTCCTCTCTTGTTGGTCGTTCGTTTTGCTCGATTCCTTGCATCACACGTACCAGATCTGGGTCCTCTAGCTGATGCTTCCTTAATTGATCCATGTTCCATTCGTTCGTAGATGTTAAGTCATCAGCCGCACATCTATAACATCTTCTTTGGCCTCAGCTTTCGAACAATGCTTGCATTCTAGGTTACATGGTCGCCGGGACATTGCATCAGCATTGCCGTGGTTGCTGCCTTTGCGATGCTCTATGGAAAAGTCATAACTTTGTAGTCGCTCTATCCACCGTGCCAATTGACCTTCCGGATTACGGAACTGCAAAAGCCACTTCAACGCTGCATGGTCTGTCCTGACGTGGAATCGCTGTCCATAGAGATACTTGTGGAAATGTTTGATGCACTCCACCAATGCCAGTAGTTCTCTTCGCGTTACACAATAGTTCCTTTCGGGCTTTCCAATTGTGCGGCTATAGTACGCCACTACCCTCCTGCCCATCGACAATCTGTGACAAAACTCCTTCAATCGCATAACCACTTGCATCTGTATCCAGAATAAACGTTGAACCTGGGATTGGATACGCTAACATTGGGGCAGTGCACAGCCGTTCCTTCAAGGTTTGGAAAGCCACTTCATGTTCCTTCTTCCAATCAAATGACATATTCTTTCTGGTCAACTCATGAAGGTTACTGACTACGCTGGCAAAATTCGGTACAAATCGGCGATAATACGTGCACAGTCCAAGGAAACTTCGTAACTCATGCAAATCGTTGGGTCTTAGCCAATCCTTTACTGCATCGATCTTCTCTTTAGCCGTGCAAATTCCCTCCGTAGTAACCTTGTGACCCAAGTAACTTACTTCCTTCTTGAACAATGCACACTTTTTGGGACTTAATTTCAGACCGGCGCCAGCTATCCTTAGGAAAACTTCCTCCAAGTTCTTAAGGTGTTCCTCAAAGCTTTTTCCCAGCACGATGATGTCATCCAGGTACACCAAACATGTTTTCCAATGCAGTCCTTTCAATACTTGATCCATTAGTCTCTCAAAAGTAGCTGGAGCGTTACATAGTCCAAAGGGCATTGCCGTAAATTGCCACAGCCCCTCTCCAACGCTGAAGGCTGTCTTTTCCTTATCCTCATCTTTAACCTCCACTTGTCAGTAGCCGCTTTTCAAGTCCAGTGTAGAGAACCACTTCGTACCAGATAGTGAGTCCAGAGTCCTTTTTCGTTACGTCGTTCAACTTCCGGTAGTCCACACAGAACCGCATTTTTCCATCCTTTTTCTTTACTAGCACTACTAGTGAGCTCCATGGACTAGCTGATGGTTCGATCACGCCACTCTCACTCATTTCCTGTATAATTTCTCTTACCACTTGGCGTTTGGCCAAGGGAACACTTCGAGGAGCTTGGCGGATTGGTCTCGCATCGCCGGTATCAATTTGATGCTTCACTACATTGGTTCGACCTGGTATAGAGCCATCCTTGTCAAATATGCTAGAGTACTTTAATAGAAGTTGTTTCGCCTTGTTCTGGTGGTCTTTTTCGAGCTCCTCTGTCCATGCCGTAATATCATCCGAAAGAGCGATATTGCTGGTAGAAATATTTTCCTGGAGCTGTTCACAATTTATAACCACCTCCACTTCCTGACATTGTCCCAATATAGCTCCTTTGGAAAGCTTGATCGGCGATCGGAACTCATTTAGTACTCTTACTGGTATACATCCATCTTGTTTTGTCATAGCCAGTGTTTTTCCTACTAATATATCCGTCTTTGATTTGTTTGCTGCCTCGACAACCCACAATTTGTTTGTCCCATAATCTCCATCAATCCTTGCCCAAACGACTGCCTCCGACTTCGGTGGAATTTGTTGGCTATCCTCCACGAGTACCCGCTTACTGATGTACTTAGTCTCGTAACCAAAATTGAGTGGTACATCCATGTTCTTATAGCTCATAATCCTGTTTTGCATGTCGATCTTGATGCCTTGGTTGCTTAAGAAATCCACACCAACTATGATCTCATCAACAATATCTGCCACTATAAAATTGTGCTGTACGGTGACATTTCCAATTGCGATTTCACATGTTACTTCTCCTTGGACTTGGGTGTCCTCACCAGTCGCCGTACGCAACCTTGCTCCATGTAATGGTCTCACTTCTTTGTTGACTAAATCAGTTCGAATGATGGAATGAGATGCGCCCGTATCAATAGTCAGTAAACGCTCCTTTCCGTCCACGAGTCCTCCAACAGTAACATTACTCGACTTCCTTCCGATCTGTGAGACAGAGATTATGGGGCATCCAATTGCGGGAGCCAGCCTACGCCCCTTGCGGCTGACTCTCTTTAGTTTAACGGTTGGTTGGATTGGGAGACTTGCTCATCTCCTTCAGCCTTGCGCTTACGTCCGCTTGCATTACTGGAATTATTGGAGCTAGATCCAGATCCACAATAATGTGCAATATGACCAGATTTTCCGCACTTGAAGGATTGCGTCCAGCCATTCTGGACGTTCTACTTCCACACGATGAGCTTTGTACGCTGGTTTGCACAAAAGTGATGCTGTTTCTTAAGTTAGAGCATGTGATAGCGTATCCGCAAATGATCTCTTTGGATTTGCATAGGTGGCCCGCTTCGTCTCCACATCACGTACTCCATTTATGAAACTTTGTATCTTTACCCTCTCCATGTACTCTACAGGTGCATCCGCGTTTGCTAGGTGCGCTAACCTCTCGATGTCCGATGCAAATTCTGGTAAGGTCTCATTGGGCTTCTGGCATCGATTTTGTAGCTCTATTTGGTAAATCTGCTTCCGATGCTCGCTACCATAACGTCCCTCCACAGCACCCATCAATGCTTCATAGTTGTTTCGTTCGCCATCAGGAATTGTCTGTAAGATTTCGGCTGCCTGTCCTTTCAATGCTACGAAGAGTGCAGCGACTTTGTCTTCAGCGCCCCAGTTGTTCACAGCTGCTGTCGTCTCAAATTGTAGCTTAAATACCTGGAAAGGAACAGAACCGTCAAATGATGGTGTGGCAGCACGCTTGTATGCAACCCTGTCTTGTACTCGTCACTTTGTTTTTATCTATAGTGAATTTGTATATGTATTTTTGCAAAGCGCGGTAGTCAAGTCAATCGCTAATTACAAGCCTGACGAGACGCAACCGCGGTAAGCTATAAATTTGTATTTCATCAATTTACTTGTCAATTGTAACACTATAATTTATAGAAATAAACATCATCATCATAATTTCATTGTCAACATTATAATCAGCCGCAAGTTCTTATTTGGATGTTAATTTCAAGTCTCGTCTAGCGATCACATCTTTATTTCGCGGCGCACAAAAATTTTATTGTATATACGTTTGTGTGTCGTCTTGTGCTACAAGCAATTGGTGTATAACGGAGCGCCATTACATCGTTTTATATTGAAAGCTATGAACCGCACACCCGTGAAAAGGAAAAGTCCACGCCTTTTAGAGCAGATGGAAGCCAACATCAATCAACAGTTGGTGCTAACACACGATATGGCTACGGGCGCAAGTAGCATTAGTGAAGCAAAGCCAAATATGCCTAGTATGGGTGCCGCCGGTGGTGGTAGTAATGTCGACAGTCAAATAATTGATGTAGCAGCTAGCACTAGTGGTAGTATAAATGACCAGAACGAAACCGTAGCAAATCTTCAAAGGCAATTGTCTGCATTGGAAAACGAATTAAAGAAAGTACAAGGTAAGGTTAGGGAAAATGAGGCGGAAAATTCCCAGCTGAGGGTACAGTTACAAGCTCGCATGATGTCTGTCACCAATACTAGCGTAGCATCAAACGCCGTTACTTCTGCCGACAGATCGGATGCAGTCACATTCGCCGCAGCGCCATTTACGCCCGCTACTCAAGTCGTCAGAACGTCTGCAACTTCACTCGTCACAACGTCAGACGTTACTGCGACCTATTCAGCTGGAATTTATACCGCTTCATCCTCAACATTGACAAATAATACACACTTTACTACGCTTTGTGCCACAGCGCCGTCCTTTGCTCCATATAGTGTAGCACCGAACACCAATGCCTTCGCTGTTTCTTCTACCGGGTTTCCGTATGTTACCGAGGCCAACGCCGCCGCCGACGTCGCTGCATATGCGTCGACTTCTAACGCCGCAGCCGAAGCTGCTCGAGTCGCTGCTGCAGTGAGCATTGCTTCATCTGCCACTGCTAATTATTTTGATACGATTCGCGTCGCTCCATATGCGCCAATGTCAGCCGCCACTGCACATAACCTGTCTAATCGAGTTACTGTAGGATCAAATACTTTGTTCACTGGAACTCCTCAAGCCACAGCAGTTTCTATCAGTCATGCCAAAGCCCTAACTGGTCCTCCGCTATTCAATTACGGATCTGCTACAACCACGCCGTCGTTTCCAAATCCTCAAGTGAATACAATCACGCCGCCATATGTGGATAACTTTGTCCACGCTACTAGAGGAGTCTTAATGCCAAGAAAGCTGCAGGATTTGCCAGAGTTTAGTGGTCAAGCTGAGGATTGACCAGTCTTCGTCACTGCCTTCGAGCAGTCCACGATTGCGTATGGGTACACTAATCTGGAAAACAACCAGCGGCTGCAGAAATGCTTGAAAGGAGAAGCAAAGGAGACCGTCAAATCCCTTCTGATATATCCTGACCATGTTGGCGCTATTATTGAACATCTTCGCTTTCGCTTTGGCCGCCCGGAGCAGCTTATCCATAGCCAGCTTGCCATAGTCAAGGAGCTAGCACCTATTTCGGAAAATAGAGTCGCGAAGTTGGTACCATTCGCCACTAAGGTAAGAAACTTGTCAGCCTTTCTCCAATCCGCAGGTGGACATCAACATCTGTCCAATCCAACTCTAATCTCCGAGCTTGTCAGCAAGCTACCATGTCGAAGCGCATCGAGTGGGCACGATACTCAACTGGGATGCAGCCGTATCCTACCGTCATCCATTTTAGCAACTGGTTGAATGAAACAGCCAACTTGATATGCACCATACAGGAGCCAGAGCACCGTGATCCAAAGCGACGGGTTGTTCTTCATGCCATTGACGACAATCGACTTAAAGCACCCAATTGTACTATGTGTCAAGGCCAGCATAGACTCGCCGACTGTAAGCGCTTTATCGACGCAAACGTTGCTGATAGGTGGAAAGCGGTGAAGAGCCAACGATTGTGCTTTGCATGTCTTAGCAAAGGTCATTCATCGCGAGATTGCCGACGTCGTAAACCATGTTCGTCCGCGGGATGTAAACGCAGTCACCACAAGCTACTCCATGATTCCAACGATCGTCAACTGCTAGCCGAAACGTCAACGGCGCAGTCAACACAGCAAAGCAGTGCCAACGATGCATCAGTATTAAGCTGCGTAAGTAACACAAAATGTAGTAAGCTTTTATTTCGTATTTTGCCAGTAACGTTGCACAATAAGGGAAGAAGCGTTGATATTTACGCGTTGTTTGACGAGAGATCATCGGTAACTATGATCGACAGTTCGATAGCTGAAAAGTTAGGGTTGCAGGGCGAACGACGCAACATGACCGTGCAATGGTTTGGCGGGCACAAGGTAAATGAGCCTGCTACGATAGTGAACATGTTAGTCAGTGGAACTGGCATGAGAAAGAAGCACGCCTTGCAAAATGTTTTTAGTGTCCGTAACCTGTCCTTGCCCTCTCAGACTCTTAAGTCCCGTTTACATTGCTCGATTTTTCGTTCAATTTCATATTGATTCTGAAAATTGACTAGTGTCAACGCGTCTTGCAAAATTGCATGCAACAAAGTTGGTAGCCAGCCGACTTTTGTTCAACTCATCATTCAACTTTTGTACAACCTTGCGTTTGTTTACGAATGTCAGATTTTGAGGTAAAATTTTGGAAATAAAATTTTGATATATTTTTCACAAAATTTTTCATCAATAAAATTGTAACATGGCATGAATTCGCCTAGAACTTTTTTTTCTTGATCATTACCAACACCCAAAGCAAAACCTGTACGTTCCATTCCATCCAAGTAGAAGAGTCCACAAGGCGCTCCGTTCGGACTCCCTGCGCGGAGCAGGTATACCTACCTATTTTAAGGTGCGTTTATCAGAAACTGAAAAAAGCGTTCCTTCAAGAAAGACTCCTTGGAAGGACTCTGCTGACTCCTCTTTTCAAATCCGTAGACGCTTCAATTAGGATTCCTTCCATAGAGTTTTGACGGAGTCCCTTTTCGCTTCTTTTGAAAGCTCCGTACTTTGTTGGATTTGATTCGTAAAGCATTTCCGACAATTTTATACCCGCT